>VDFB02274350.1:0-52583 GCA_007258455.2 Sequoia sempervirens | reverse complement strand
CAAAATGAAGTGTGAAGATTGCTTGTCCAATTTTTAACCTTAAACAAAATCTAGTGAGTTTGTCCTAAGATTCATTTTAAGCCCTTTGTAATGAAAATCAAATTGTTCGTTTTAGACCCAAATGAAAATTAGTGTTCTAAAATGAAAAGATAAACAATTTCGTGAAGTAGTGTTGATCAAACACTAAAGCGTTTAAAAACACATTGAGTTTTCAAAAAAAAATTCCCCTCGTTTCGTTTTCATTTGCTAGCCTCCTCCTTCACTTTGTACCTTTTCGCCTTTGCTTTTCCTTTGTACCTATAAGATAAAAAGACAATTATGTGTGAGTTAGTTTATTGTTTTATTCCAAACAATAAATTGGTCTCAATTGCAAAAGATTAATGATTTTTTAATTAATAAATGACTCATCAATTATAAAAATCTTTTCACAACATTAGAGCCTTTAGCTAAAATATTTAGTCATACAAAAAACACTAACACAATTAAAAATCAGAGTTTAAGCAATGATTAAATGTAGCCAATCAAAGATTTGGTTGCTTTGTGATGATGACATTTCGGTCCTCATTGACTAAGCCTACAAAATGCCATAAATGAGTTAAAACAACGATACTAATATTAGAAAGATTTTCCCACTTAGTGCAGCCATGATGAAGCATCTACACAATAATCAATGATTTTATAACTTTCAAGCAAAGGCAGATGGCAAGTGTAAAGCCGATTTCACCAACTTTCTCTAGCGTGCTTTGTAATAGCATGTGGACCTTGCGTACTGGAAGAAATATCTGCAAGCTTTACAGTAGTGATAATGATCTTTGCGTACATTCAATCACAGCATAAGCAACCACAACATCTGAAAACATTCAAACTTATGAAGCATGGCTAAGGCAGGGCAGGGGGACAAATCTGTGATATCATCGTAGTAATCATCTGCAAGAGATTAAACCAATTTAGCCACAATAACCTGCTTTCAGAGTTAAATTATTGGAAAACAATAGTCAGCAGATCAATAACATATACCAAAATATTATTTTCAAGCAAATGTGTACGTGCTTATGAGCATTTACACCCTACAGCGAAAATTAAATTCGATTTTGATTGACAGAATTTCAATGTCTGACGGGACAGCGAGGTATGTGGACGGGCTGCGTAGGATGCGAGCTGAGCACAAAGGCGTAAATCGCGGTGACAACCACGATATGAAGATAGCCTGGGACGATGTGCTTTATTAAATATTTTCTCCATGGCTAGCCATTCCTAATGCATTGTAGACATTTGCTTCCCAGAAAATCACGCCTATGTTCTGTCAACAAAAACTTTGATATATTTTATCCAGGGACAAAGTCAAACATTTTCAACAGGGCATAAATGACTAGTATGAATTCTTTATAGAAAGCTTCCAACTGGGCAAATGATGATTGGTATTGTATGTTATGAAAGGTGCAGGCCAAAAGATAATTATAGCGACCTATCCATTGATGGAGGCAGATATCACCCAGCCAGCGTACTATCTGAGATCGAGGTGTATGTCAGCGAGCAAATGGTTTTATGTTGTGATGTTTTAAAGTTGCGCCCAAAAATATCCTCCAAAAGGAACTTAGGCGCAGTTGGTAGGCGTAAGTTTTGAAAAAAATAGAAGCCTAATCAAAATTTTAAAAGGCGGGAATCTAAATTTTTAGATCTTCGAAAGCTCAGTTGGCAGGAGTAAAACAAAAACAGCGGGTGAAGCATTCTGAAAAAATATTCAAAGCAAATGCATTTGAAAGGTGTAAAGCTGAATCGATGAATACCAATTTTCACCAACAATATACTCCAGGATTTAAAGACACTGATAACAAATCAATTCAGAAAAAAAAAAAAAGAAAAAACCAATGACTTTATGAATTCATGTGATATCTGATAAAAAAAAATGCCCTCATTATTGTAGCAAATATGGTCAAATGTTTGGTAAAACCTGCAACATTCAAATGTGTGATAGAAACACAATATTCAAGGATTGGCATTGATGAGGAGCAACCAAATGACAATGGTAGGACACAGCCATGATCTTCCACAGTGTTCAACTATTTTCTAGAGAAAGGACGCAGGTTATTTAACAGAATTCTCCAAGCTAAAACATGATCAAAACAAAATAGATGTTGTTTGCAACGATCTCTCCTCTCCCTTAACAAATTAAAGGAAAGAAAAGACAAAAACCCTTAGAATAAAATACGAGATGACAGATACAAACAAAAAGTCTGGACAGATCAGAAACCTTAGAACAGAGAATGTGGAATGAGAATAGTGACCTGTCAATTAATCTCATTTTTACAAGATTTCATTAGTCGTTTGTACCAGGAAAATGAAATTATGTCAGGCTGAAGCGAATGGATTGCAACAGACTTTTTAGCAAGTACACTATGCTACCACCAATATTTAGACATTCTGATCTATAAAATCTCTACAGTTATTTGAAAATTACTTGAAGAAATAGCAATGGTATGATTTTATCAAGATTATACATTCAAGCAACTGAAAAATAACAAGTTGATCAATATAGCATCACTAATAACAAAATAATAAGCTGATTTCAAATGTCAGATTCAACAGCCAAGATACACTGCCCTCCTTTTAGTGCCATTATGTAGGACCCTAAATTTGCATTGGATCAAAAACAAAAACCCTTAGTATTGTTAGTAAACCAAAGTAAACAAAAGATCCCCTATAAGATTCATTTAATCACAAGAATGATGCCAAAGAAACAAGCAAAACATAGAAGGGCATCATCTTAATGATCAAACTAGCATCTTATAGTGGATTGGTGTCACATGTGCTAGTGACCCTTTCCCAACCCTTGATCAAAGCTCAAGTTGTGTAAATGATGGAGATGATGGAGTGAAATGGACAAGATCAAATCTCAAATGAAGAGAGTAACCTTGCATAAAATTGTGGAGAGATTGTGGAGGGTTTGATAAGAGATGAAGCCTCTATTTTATAGATTTTCAAAATGCTAAGTGTTGAAGAGAGACCAATGTGGGACAAAGATCAAGCCAATAAGATAAGGCCACTTGTCAAGTGATGATAGGCCAATGGTTGTGCAAGATTTGGGAAGAGTGCCCATGAGAGGGAGAATTTGAATTCAAATTTTGTAATAAATGTTGAGTTTGACCTTTGGAAGGGGACATGTAAGAGACATGTAAGGCCTCATAAATGCCCTGTTGGGTGTACATGTCCACTTGGGGGGAGATTCAAACTTGGAGAATATTCTCCCTTTATGCCAAGTTGAAAATAAAGATTTTGATAAATCAATTAAATGCAATTTCATGTGCAAGTGGCCAAATCTAGAGAATGCAAGTGGGATGGGATTAGCATTAGATCAGGATTAATTAGCTTGGATGATGATTAGGATGAGTTTGACCTCTTTGACTTGATTTAGGGATTTAAATCAAATCAAAGTGAGATGAATGATGATTTGAGATTTAATTTAATCAAAGAGATGATGATAGGACCAAGTTTGATTTATTTGATTTAAACTAATGACTTTAGGAGATTGATAAATAAACTTGATTTATTTGTCGAATGGATGCATTATGTCAATTTGACGTGTCTACAAAGCCAACACCATTACCTGCTGAGGAGGAGGTTGTCATTGCACATCGTCGCCGACGGAAGAGAGAAGAGATTGGTGATGAGGAGGTGGCAGTGGAGGAGGTCAAGAGCAACGGTGATGAGGAGGGCAGTGGGGATGAGAAGGGTAGTGGGGATGAGGAGGGGAGCAGTGATGATGATGATAGTAGTGATGGTGATGAGGGGTATGGAGGTGGAGGACCAGATGTAGCCAGTGGGCCAGGTGCAGCTTTAGAGGAGTATATGTTGCCTTGCAAGAGGCGAGCAATTGTAGATCCTACAGAGCAGCGTATGCAGCAACAGGTACATGTTCAGACATTATAGGGTTAGCTGACTCAGGCCTAGGGTTTGTTGGCACAGATGCAGGCTCAGGCTCAGGCATAGGCTCTAGCATAAGTACAGGCTCAATTGGTTGCGGCTCAGACACAGATTACAACATTGACAACCGAGAGGGATGCCACTAGATTTACTACAGAGGGGGCTCAGGCTGCCACTGAGAGATTGCAGAGATTGGCAGATGGTACCACTATAGCAGATTATATGTGAGAGGTTGTTAGTGTTGGTCAGGAGGTAGAGTATTATAGAGGTAAATTCTATGATGTCATTTTGTCAGAGCAGAGAGTGAACTATGCGCAGTCTCGATCAGGTAGGACTCGTACTAGGACTATCAATGCGGGTGTGACACAACCTCTTTTGAGAGACTCGAGAGATCCTGGTACATCTAGTGGTGGTGGAGGGACTGGTCCTGAGATGCCTACACCGTTTGGATCTAGCAGCACATAGTTTCATGATTGTACCTTCTGATGTATTTTGAGATGTGATTTATTCTTCGATTACAACCATTTTTTATGATTTATCTCTTCATTTTAGACATCATTGTATACTTGACATTATGATTTTGAGATCTATATGATATGCAGTGGATTTTATCGATCTATTATGTGTTCTAATGATTCTATGTTGGATGCATTTATTTCCTATGTTCTATATGCCTATGTGATTATCTTTGTATTATGATATTATGGATGCAGTTTTATAATCATGATGATATGCTATGTTTTATGATGTTTTATTTATGATGTGCATAATGATGATGTATAGATGTATGATGTATGGATGCATGATGTGTAATTCTAAAATTATATGATTATGTGCCTATATGCATGATAATGGATGTGATGGTTTAAATGATATATGATGTGTGATGTAAATGGGATGTGTGCACTTTTATTCTTGTGTAAATGCAAATATATGATGTAATAAATGGATAAAAATGATGTATGATATATAATGATATGTTGAATGGACTATGATATGTGATGTGATTGATGGATGAATGATGAATACAATGGTATGTTTAAGTTGTGTTTTATGATATGGTGAATGCAACTAAATGATTTTCTTAATGCAATTTTATGATGTTTGATATGGTAAATATGATACGTTTAATGCAAAATTATTTGATTCAAATGTATGAGTGATAAATGCTTTCTAATGTATGCAATGAAAATTATTATGCAACTAATGATAATGATGATGTTTTTGTTAATGTCAAGTATACTCAATCTATTATGAGGAAAGATATCGTTGTTCGGAATTGGTCACCCTTCTATGTAACAAATACTCTACAGATGTAAAACTATTATGAATGCAATCTAATTTATCATGAAAATCTACATGCAAACATTGGCACTTTAACAATACTTTTATTATGCTTTGTATCATTATAGAGCTTTAAAAATGTTGAAAGTGAGTACAAGCATTGATGATATAATTTAGACCATGATGACCTAAGTACTTCTTTCATGATTTTTGATATTGCAAGTGAACACAAGCATCTAGGTATAATTAAATCAAGATGACCCCAACATTTCTTGCATAAACAAACAAGAATCAATCACTTTCCTATGTGAATTCTGAATGTCATCCATGATACTTTGTAGAGCACTTCCCGCGACAATTCACATAATAATTATGATTAATTCATAGAGAGCTAGTAAAGAAAATACCATTCTCCTTCCTAGCTTCTCTAGTTCAATAAATCATTAAGTTGCTCCAAAGAAATGATAACAAACATCAAAGTACAACATATCCAACCTTTACTTAAAGTATTTCAATCATTATTCAGATTAGATCATCTATCTTGATTTGATTTTATGATGTTTTTATGATTTTCTGAGATTTTGACAAAAAACCTAACCTAAACACCTATCCTAGGGGACTCAGGGGTTGATCAAAGATTAGCCTTGCCTACGTTATACATGTAGAGACCACATAGTTCGTCTGACACAGACCTTGTTTTTGAATTTTTGAGACTGACTTTTTGACCTATTTTTGGATTTTCTAATATGATATGGATGTTTGATGTGTTTTTGGTGGTGATTGATGTTCCATGTTCGATTGTGTTTCGATCATTGTTTTCATTGTGTTTGTCTTCCTGATGTTTGTCCATTTTGTTAAGCTCAATGTTTATTGCCCCCAGTGAGGTCTAGATGTTGCTCCCAAGCTAGGGTGAGACATAACCACTTGCAATGATATGATAATGAATGTAAAAGTGATGGTGAAAGTAACAGCCATGACATGCATCCAATAGATGGAAAAGCTGGTTTAAATCACAAATAGCACCTGTTTCCAAGTTTTCATTACATGTTTTTATTGCGCTTTTTGAGTCTTTTTTATTTTTATTTTTATTTTTCTCTTTTCTAATTTTTTTTGTATTTTTCTATCACCAAGATGCCTGTTTACTAGGTTTTCATCGAGGTAATCATTTTAGAACCTAATCTGTGCACTAAGTGACTTAGGTGTAGAACTTTCTGAGATGGATGTTGTGATAGGTTCATTGAACAAATCCCCTTTAGGTGTAGACAGTTGATATGCTCCAGATCCATAAATTGATATGATGATGAAGGGACCTAGTCAGTTAGGTTCAAAATTACCTTTCTTTTCTATGTCCTGCTGATTTCTAGGGTTTTCCTTTAGGACCAAGTCACCAACCTGAAAGATTCTAGGTTTTACCCTATGATTGTAGCTCTTGGACATCCTTTGTTGGTATGCTTTCAAATGGTTTACAACTTGTTGATGACGTTCATCCAACAATTCCAGTTCTTGTAGTCTAGAGACTCTATAATCCTCATCTGTAATTATACCCTTCAATGTGACATAGAGTGATGGTATCTCTACCTCAATGGGTAAGATGGCCTCTGATCCATATACCAAAGCATATGGTGTAGCTCTTGTAGGTGTTTTGATGCTAGTTTGGTATGCCCATAGTGCAAGATTTAGTTGAACATGCCAATCGTGTCCAACATCATTAATCATTTTCTTTAGTATTTTTAGAATTGTCTTGTTTGAGGCCTTTGCTTGGCCATTTCCATGAGGATAGTATGGTGTTGAAAAATGATGTTGGATATGAAATCTTTCGCACAATTCCTGGACATCTTGGTTCTTAAATGGTCTACCATTGTTTGTAGCAATGGATTGAGGAATTTCATATCTACAGATGAGGTAGTTTAAGATGAAAGACAAGATCTACTTTCCAGTGATTGTTTTTCAAGGAACTGCTACTATCCATTTTGTAAAGTACTTTGTTGCTGCGATTATGAACTTGTGTCCATTGGATGAAGACAGATTTATCTTTCCTACCAGGTCCAGTCCCCACTAACAAAATGGCCATGTTGATGTAAATGGTTGCAATTCTTGTGTTGGCGCATGGATTAAGTTACCATGGATTTGGCATTTTTGACACTTTTTAACAAATTGATAAGACTCCTCCATATTTGGCTAGTAATATCCCAAACAAAGGAGTTTATTTGCTAGGGTTAGCCCACTTGAATGAGTTCCACAAATACCTTCATGAACCTCATGGAAGGCTATTATAGATTCATTATGTTCTAGACACCAAAGAAGAGTACCATCCAAACCTCGACGGTAAAGTATGTCGGCAATCAATGTATGTCATGCGGATTGGCGGATGAAGTTACGTTTCTGGTTTCTAGAAAGATCGGGAGGAAGGATATTATCCTTGAGGTAAGCATAGATCTCTCCATAGAGTGAGGTTTGAATTTTGACTATGTGGCATATGGTTTGTGATTCAGGATTATCATATGTAGGGTTAGACACTTGTTCTACCATAAACTCATAACGACCTCATTTTTCTGGTAATTGTAAGAGAGAAGCAATTATCACCATAGCATCTGCAGCTTTGTTTTATGCCCTTGGTATCTGTTCAAAATTGATCTCCACAAAGTACTTTTTAAGCTCTTCTATCATCTTCTTGTATGGCATCAAATTTTCATCCTTTGTTTGATATTCGCCATTTACCTAATAAATGACTAGTTATGAATCACCATATACTTGCAGTTCTCTGATATTCCATTCGATCACCACTTTGATACCAATAATAAAAGCCTCATACTCAGCTACATTATTTTGCATGAAAACATGAGTTTATAATACCTTGGGATTGTATGTCCCTGAGGTGTGACAAATAGAATTCTTGCACCAGACCCACGTTGTGTGTATGATCCATCAAAATAAAGCTTCCATTGTGTGTGGTAATAGTCAGAATGTCTGTATCAGGAAATTCAATGCTCATTGGATGATTATCTGGTAATAGAGCTTCAACTAATTGATCAACTATCACTTGTCCTGTGATGACTCTCTAATCTACATACTGGATGTCAAACTCACTTAAGATCATGACCCACTTTGCTAGTCTCCCTGTTAGAGCAGCTTTGTTGAGTAGATATTTTAATGGGTCAATTTTTGCTATGAGTTTGACTGTATGGGTCAACATGTAATGCCACAACTACTGGGTTGCAAATACTACTGCCAAACAAGTTTTTTCTATGAATGTGTAATTTATTTCATAACCGTTGAGAGTCCTGCTAATATAGTAAATAGCTTGTTCTTTTCCCTCAGAATCTTCATGTGCTAATAGAGCTCCTAAAGAAATATCTGTTGTTGTGATATATAGTAACAATGGTCTCTCTGTTGCAGGTGGCATGAATATGGGAGGTGACATCAAATATTGCTTTATCTAGTTTAAAAGTTGCTTCACATTCTTGATCCCACTTGAATGAGATATTCTTATGAAGTAGATGATTGAATGGATGGCTTTTGTTTGCTAATTGGGAGATAAATCTCTTGATTGATTGTAGCCTGCCTTGTAGAGATCGTAGTTGAATGATATTCTTAGGCAGTGACATCTCCATTATTGCTTTGACCTTAGTTGGATCCACTTGGATACCTTTTTCTGAAACTATGTATCCGAGGAGCTTTGTTGATGTAACCCCAAACACACATTTCTTAGGGTTCAATCTGACATTGAACTTCTCCAGTCTGGTAAAAAAAAAAATTGAGGATCTCTAGATGTCCTTCTCTGGTGTATAATTTTGCCAATATATCATCCACGTAATCTTCCATGAAAGTATGCATCATGTCATGGAAAATAGTGGTCATTGCACGCTGGTATGTTGTGCCTACATTTTTCAACCCAAAGGGCATGGCATTCCAAGAGAATGTGCCCCAAGGATAGGTGAATGTTGTCTTTTCTTGATCTTTAGGTGCTATCTTGATTTGGTCGTACCTTGAGAAACCATCCATTAATGACAACATGGCATGTACCGTTGTTAAATCGATAATAATGTCAATGCTTGGTAAAGGAAAATCATCCTTTGGGCACGCCTTATTTAGATCTCTAAAATATGTGCATATTCTGATACTATTATCTAGTTTAGATACTAGCACAATATTTGAAATCCACTTAGTGTAATCAATAAACTTGGTAAATCCTACATCCAACAACTTTTTTAGCTCAGCTTTTACCATTAGGGCGATGTGGGGATGCATTTTTCTCAAATTTTGCTTTACTGGTTTGATTCTGGATGGTAGAGATAGATGATGCATTAGGAGATCTAGATCTAATCTTGGCATATTAGAGTAAGACCAAGCAAAATTGATATGTCACTCTTCAAAGAATTTGGTGAATTTGAGCTTCTCTTGTTTTGTCATAGACGCTGCCAAATGTAGAATCTTTGCCTTTTCTGTTGTGCCTAGATTTATGGACTGTGTAGGCTCCACAAGCACTAATTATTTGTCATGGTAATGCTTTGGAAGGGTGTCAAATCTCCCATCTTTTAGTGCCTCATAATGGTTTTCACTGTTAGATACGTTTTTTTTTTTTTTTCAAGATCTAATGCTGCCATTGAATGGTTTTCACCATTAGATCCATTATTCCTATTGTCAATTTTGTAACTGGAAGATTTGACACCCTCCCAATTTGAAGTGTCATTAGGAGTGTTATGGGTAGAACTTGTATCAGGTGTGTCACTACAAAGAAAATTTATGATGGCATCATCATTTGAAAAGACTGGTATATTAATAGGTTTGGTTGGTTCCCAGTCAATAAGTTTAGGATGCATCAAGGGTAAAAAGTCCTTAAGTTGAGTAAGGTCAACGACAGTGAGGGTTCCAATAGCCATGTGGTCAAAGTGGTTAGTGGGAAGGTCGAGGTCTATGATATTACTCTCCTCCAAGTCATCTATCTCACTCGATGTTTGTTCATCCTTACTTGAGTCATTGATATTTGGTGATCCCAATACAAGTGGTCTAGTTCCTGAACTGTGTCCCTCCTCTTGTGTGGGTGTATATGCTTTTATGACATCAATGTGTTTGTTAGTGTATGATGTTGCAGATAAATGATCCCATTCATACTCATTGGAATCTATTTCAGAACCATCCCTCATTTGAAGAATCCTTTCTACCACTTACTGAGTTACTTCTTTTGATTCCCTTGTATAGCCTAATCCTGTTTTGTCCTTACACTGAAGTGTTAGAGGTTGAATAGGTTCTATAATTCCATTTTTTCTTTTGCCAATTGGTCCTTGCCCTTCATAGCCCATTTTCTCTAAGATAGACTTTCCTTTTCCATACTAATCTGTCCTTATGCTGATATTTACTGATGTTGAAGCTTCTTCGTCTTTGTAAAGCCAATTGAGAATGGCCTTGTCTTCCAATTCATCTTCTAGAGTACCTACATTTACAAACCTTTCATCTAAAACCATGGTAGGTTGTGATGATTGTTGTGTGTTTTTTGTGGGTTGTCCATATGATTTTGGAGATGGCAGCAATTGTGAAAGACACAAAGATTGCTTAGTGGAATATTCTCCCAAGCCCTTGTCTTTTAACTAGATCTTGTCCATAAATTGTTGTGATAGAGTATTTAGGGGATCTTCATTATTTGATAAAGTTGAGTCAGCAACAGTTATTTCCTTTGCTTGGTCCTTTTTCTCAACCCATTTGGATATAAAATTTAGTTATTTTTCACCACTTGATGAAGTAGAAGTGTTGGCTTCTCTATCATTGGGCACCAGAGTGACTTGAGTTGCTTTAAGCATGTTACAAGTCTAGGGATTATTGTCGTCAGCTGAAATAGTGACCTCTTGTCCATTGATAGGAAATTTCAAACACTGATGATATGTCAAAGGTACTTGCATTTCATGAATCCATGGATGTCCCAAGAGTATGTTATATGTTAGATCTTTTTCTAACACTTGGAAAACTATGTTCTTGACAATTGCTCCCACTTGAATTGGTAGTACAATCAGCCCCTTGGAAGACCTTTCCTCTTCATCATATGCTTTTATTGTTATCTTTCTTCTGGCATCAATGGTGTTGTCAGAATAACCTAGTGCACGAATTAGTTTTAAAGTACAAATATTTAATCTAGCTCCGCCATCTATTAAGACACACTTGACATGGTGTTTATGGATTAAAACCTCTATATGCAGGGTTGCATTGTGTGGGTGATCTAGTGACACATCATCTTGTTCAGAGAATGACAGACAATGAGGTGTGGTTAGATGTCCCACCATAGCTTGAAATTGACAGACATCCAAATTATTGGATACCATAGTGGCCACTAGAGCCTGTTCCAGAACTTCCTTGTGTGATGGTGAAATTTTAAGAAGTTCCAATATGGATATCTGTGCTGGTATCTTTTATAGTTGATCCACTATGTTGTATTGATTTGAAGGGGGAGTTGTAGTTTTAGATAAAACTCCTTTCAGTATCACTTTGGAGTGCCCCCTTGTTGTTACATTGACTGGTTGATAGTCTTGGCTTTCCCTAATTTTTATGATGTTGATTTGATTGTCAGATATGTTTATGTTTGGGATCACGTTCAGGGACACAGTGTCATTGATGTTAATTTTATTTGTTTGATTATCAATAACCTTATTTTTCTCAACCTTAGAGATGCAATGGATGGTGTTGTCGTAAATATAGTTTACACTTTTTCCTTTATTGTCTGAAGAAGATTCTCCTTCTTTGTAATTGGGTAAAGGATTTGTAAACACACTGTGATTGTTGTTTGTTTGATGTCCTTTGACAAACACCTTCTTTTCTTCAATCAAGTCTTGTATTATATGTTTTAATTGCATGCATTCATTTGTTTTATGTCCTTTATTTTTATGAAAGTTGCAATAATCAACATCATTCCACCAAGATGGTTTCACTTTCGGCTCCCAATTTCTTGCTTCTGGTAGAGTAATAAGTCTATTTGCAATAAGCTCTCTCATTATTGATTCCAAGGTTTGTCCTAATGGTGTAAATCTTAGTCGATTGGATTGTCTTTGATATGATGTTGGTCGAGATTCTCTATTGTTTGGGTTATTTTGAGTGGTACCTTGATTGTTGTTCTGGTTATCATTTTGATTCATCTTTATAGTCGTTGCCGTCAAATTGAATACTAGTTTCGTATTTTTTGTGTCAGTTGTAGCATCGTTGTTTCTAGTATTTATATTTTTCTTCCAAAATTTAGGTTTATCATTGTTTCCATAGTGGTTTGAGGAATTTGCGTTGTTTGATGTATCATTGTAATGTTTAATCACTCCTCTTTTGACTAAGGCTTCTTCAATTTTAAGCCCGTTCTTAATCACCTTTTCAAATGTCAAGGGGCATTGCAGTTTCAGTCTATAACTCATGTCATCATTTAAGTTGTCGATAAATAATTCAATCTTTTCCTCTTCAGGTATAGATCGAGGATATCTAGTGAACAAATTTTGCCAACGTTGTAGGAATGATAGGAATGTCTCAACCTTATTTTGTTTCATGTTGTACAAATCTTTTATGGTTACGTCATGTTGAATGTTGAAGGAGAATTGTGAGATGAATTTGTTGACTTAGTTCTTCAAAGGATCAAATCCCTGGTTGTAATGTGGAGAATCATTCCATACAGTGACCTCCTAAGCTCCTAGGAAATAACCTCATTAGGTAAGTATCCTGTGTAAACTCTAAACTCATTGTTCTGAATTCCCTTACATGGTCAATTGGATTTATTTTTCCATTGTACTTGTCATATTTGGGGAATTCACAATGTCTAGGGAAGGGTATCATGTCTACACTTGGATGAAAGGGATAAGGACAAATTTCCTGTAATGAATACCTCTTTGTGGTTCCTTTTTACATATCTTGAATTTGTTGTTGTAGAGTTTGCATTTGAGATGTTAGAGCAACCTCTTGATCTATGTCTTGTGTGTTGTGTGGTTCAATTTCATTTGTTCTAGGTGTTTCCTTTAATCGATTTATGTCAAAATATTTTAGAAGTTTTGCACCTAATTTTGCGAGCATCAAGAGGTGTTTTTCCATATCTTATTCCAAGACTTTTCCATGAATTTGTGAAAAGTTGGATCTTGTTGGGCAGTTTGTATATCCTCTTGAGTTATTTCATTGGTATCATTTCGATGGAATCTGTGAAAGGGGTTTTCTTCAACCATGACATTCAGTGTTTCAATTTCTTTCTCTCTAATTTTTTGTCTTTGTAACCTTGTCAAGATTGGCATACAAGTATTTGTTATTTTCTCTAAACTTTGATCTTCTGTGTTTGGATTAGTGTCAATTGGATTTTAACAAATTCAAATAGAATGATATATTCTATTGATGAGACCAAGTTAAAAATCTGATATTGTGTTTCGTTTTGTGATTGTAGGATGTCAAAATCCTGATGAGGAAACTTAACTCAATAATCAAGATTTGTGTTTTGATAATTGGACACTTTGTAGTTTACAAGATATGGGTTTAAGTTAAAAAGAATTTTGACTTGTAAGAACCTATTTTGTTTCAGGTTTAAGACACTGTCTAGACTGTAAAAATGTTTGTCTGATAAAAACCCGAGTTTCTGATGCCAACAATCCGACAGATGTTTCCACAAGCTCTCTATTTTTCTGTTAGGTGGAAGTGCTAATACAGAGGGAAAAAGTGCTAAAACAAACTTTAGAAGCACTAGAAGGTATGGTAAAAGCGCTAAAACAGACTGTGGATGCACTAAAAGATTGGTAAATTTTGACACTAGTAATTTTTTGTTACAGTCAGCAGATGCGTTGCAAAATTTGTCAGAAGTGCTAAAAAAGACTACAAATGCGCTATTTGAAATATGGATGTGCTAAAAGACAAAGCGGAAGCACTAAAATAGGCTGTGTAAGTGCTATTTTGGGACTCCACAATGTTGTCTAATTTTCTTTTCCATGAAGAGATTGATGTTTTTGCATTTTCAGTATTTTGATAGGATATTTCTATTGATAACTCTTCGATTTTGGATGATAGGCCTAATGTTTCCAAGTTTTTCCTCTACTGTAAAAATTGATCCGACCTATTGGAATATTGTATCACTGGTTGTGGGATGAAATATTGATGAAGGGGTTGACTATGATAATGTTTTTGTGAAAGAGCTCTTCATTGAAAGTAAGCTTGTTAACATAAAGGCTCTATGGAAAAATCATCAGTATATCCCCTAGAAAAGTCGTGATACCTATGGATAAAAGTTCTATGTTCTAGCAAAAATTTTCTACTTTGATACAAGAAGCATCTTCTTTTCAAAAGTCTTTTGTAGCTAAGTTGCTTCTTTGGTTTCTTGACTCTTGTTGTGAGGGATTTCTTGACAAACGTTGTGGATTTCCAATCCCTAATCATAAATTTAACGGTTTGATTTTGTTAGTCTCTTTGTGTTTTTCAGGATGATCTTTATTTGAATTAATGATTTGAAAACACAACAAGCAATTTGTAAATAAATGTTTTTAAGTCCTAGAATCTAAACAGTAAGTTATGTTCAAGAATCAAACATGATCCTTCTTGATTTCCATAGGTTGTTAACAAACAATACACTTCAAGTAGAGTCAAAAGGTCATCATTATACTCAAACAACCCACATCTTAAAATTGTGTTGACTCACACAACCGTGTCACTCCCTAGAGGGCACCCATGTTTTTGTCTTTTCCAAGCGCACACTCAAAGTTAGATTTCTCGATCCCTTGAGCAAACGATCCTTGGCAATTATATGGTGAGTGTCTTGGGGGCAGATTCTTCCCTCCCCTTGCACCTGTTGAGTATTACAATGTTTAGAAATTGACAAGTTGGATTCTACACTATGGTTCGTAGATAGGGTTTCCGTTCAGAGTGACAAATGATAAACTCCCTCAGGGGACCTCCCAATCTTTAGAACAAAGATTTTGGGGATGGTTATCTTGCACACTTCCCATAAATGTGGGTTTCCCCATATTCACTTTTATTTTATAGTGGGTTGGAAAACCTGGCTTTGGTTTGTTCCCACTCAGGTCGTTCCTGTAGGGTGAGTACTTTTTCCCACTACGACAGGCCTTCTAAAGGATTTAACAAAGTGTAAATTGCATGAAATTAAAGGATGAGTCTGGCATTTTGATCACCCAATTAAGGGGAGAGCATAGGTCTATCACCACACAACCACAGTAATCAATGTTCAGTTTTAAAGCCCAAATGACAATTTGCTATTCTATGCGAAGATATTGCTTCACAAAAGACATGATGTTAATTTTAACTAAGATATAAAATGTATGATGACTACCCTAGGATTGATATATTTTAATCCAAATGACTACCCTAGGATTGGTTCATTTTAGTCCAAATGTAAAAAATGAAGTTACTGGTTGTGGTCGTGTTGGATCCAAACAACAAGTTACAAAAGTGCTATAATAGAGGTCATAAGCGCCACTTAATTGATCAGAAGCACTGCAGAAATGATTGGAAGCACTGCAGAATTTGCTAGAAGCGCTGCAGAATTTGTCAGAAGTGCTGAAACAAGATTGATCATGTAACAATCAAACTGTGTTGGAAGCCTCTAGTGGATGTGCTAAAATAGTTTGTTGAAGCGCTAGAGTTTTCATCAGATGCGCTAAAATAGTCATAAGTGCTAAAAATTTTAGTGGATGGGCTACAAAATCACTTAGTCGCACTAAAAAAAAACACGCCTGAATCCTGTACCAACACTTTTTAGAAAAAAAAAGTTAAAATATGGGGTTAGAGCCCCATGGTGGGCACCAAAATGTAAGTGTGGAATAAGTATGAGTAAAATAACACTTCTTAATAAGACATTATACCAAGATTCAATGATTAAACTAGTTTAAAGCAAGAATCTACTGAAAGCGTCATATTGTTCCCTATCTCTTAAGATTTATCAAGTCACGGGGCTCTCAGATTTGGTAAGCATTGTGACTATTAAAATTCCAATCTAGAGAATGCAATGATGTAATCCTATATGATGATTACTAAATGATAAAATGAAGCTACTATAATCTATGTTGACATAAAATTTGATAAAGGAAGCTATAATAAACTATGATGCAACCATGATATTGATTCTAAAATGCTATGATTGCTATTGTTAAATGATATTGCTATTGCTAAATGCTTGAATACTTGATTGCTATTTCTATAGAGTAAGATTGCATAAAGTTGGGATTCGAGGCTCCTTTTCTTGTAGAATTAGGTTGTATTTATAGATTCATGACAACAATTTTGTGAAGGGGCAGCACAACAAAGGCCTAGATTTGATCTGGAGGATTGAATGGTGAGAGATGAAGAACCTCGAGCTGATCATGGGAATGGTTTCTCCCCATGAAAACATCAGGCCAGATGATAAGAATAATCTAAGAAAGGAGATTGAGAGATTGATTTCCAATTTGTCTCCAATTTGTCTCCACAGCTTTCCCGTGAATGCTAGTTGAATTAATTTAGACATAGCATATCTAATTTTATTGGTGAGATATGGTGAGCTGTAGAATTTGAATATTTTTGATTTATTCAAATTTAGGAAGAAATAAGATATTAAATTTAATAAAACAAACTATAGAAGTCTATTTATTAAATTAAATTAAATATGGAAGAAATGAACAATTAAATAAAACAAAGTATGTGAACCTATTTATTTAATTAAGATAGAATGATGTGGTTTAAAATAGAAGAATTTGATAATTAAATAAAACAAAGTATTAAATTTGTTTATTTAATTAAGATGGAATAATAGAAGAATTAAATGTGAACTATGTAAATAAATATTTCTATTTATTTATTAAGTAGATGAAATTAAGATTAATTAATCAAATAAGTCGTATTTAATTAATTAGATTATCCAGACCATTTTTAGGTGTATACAGCAGCCACTCATACCTGTACCAGTGATCTTGTGCACCGAGGAGTTTCTCAATGACTTCTTCGCAGAATATTGTGAATCGTTGATGCAAGTATAGTGATGTGGTGTTGGGGTTATTGATTACATTTTCTAAGTGTTGTTTATTTGTTTGCATTTATACTGCTACGCCATCTGAGAGCAAATGTTGTAGGTCTGGCCACTTTGTGTTTGCTGCACTTAATGTGAAGAATAGAGTGGGAGACCCTATTTGGTTGATCATATTTGTTAGTTCAACATGACACTTGTTCTAATATGGTCTTGTGCCCTGCATCGAAGATCCAAAGTGCATGAGGTTTTCAATAGTGGTTGGCATGTTTTCTTCTACATTTTTTTTAATGAAAATTGCTGCAAGCCCTTGGCTACGATGCCACATCATAATATTAAACATGAAATATCAAAACCTTGGATGCCTTCCAAATATTTGGTCATGAAATCTCATCAAGTGGAGTGCATAATCATGCATGTGCACTTCCCTAATTCATGGTTGCATTTGTAGTGCAACTCCATTTGGAAAGAGTGTCAAAAATGCCATATCAAGCAACCCCTCAGTATTGTATTCATTTATTGGAGATGAGTTTATTTCAGGCCAATCGATAATGTTGTTTGTGTTGTCCTCAAGGTCTAGTGTTTTCTTAATAATTTCTAATTCATGACATTTGTTTGGCAATCTAGCCATAAACAATGATGTGTTTATTGTGCTACTTTCAATATCGTCCCCATCATAGTCAATTTCATTATTTGGAACCACTATGTCTTCGCTAGTTTCAATGGTGTGTAGCATATTCGATATGTCACTTCTTGCTTCAGGAAATTGCTCTAAGTGGTCAAAACTTATTGCAACATCTTGATAGTATGGGTCATATTTGACTTTGTATTGCAATGCATCTTTGATATGACTTCTACTTACATAACAATCGTAAGAATGCCCTTCTGTATGTAGTCTCTGAACTATGAGTAGGTCCAAGTCATGTATTCTGTGTGGAAGAAATTTTGCAATGTTCTTTATATCTTGTGGGAAGCTAATCATGTGACCACTATATTTATACTACCTTCCAAGAGCGTGGGTTACTAGTAGCACTGGGTTGACTCTGGCAATGAGCATTTCCTCCACTTGGGTTAGTCTTTTCAATACAAAAGGTTGTTCTCCTGGGTCCATGTTGTTGAGTGCGGAGAACCGAGGGATGCCTCTCTCAGTGAAACATCTTTTACAAGTTGCATTAGTATCTGATGAATGGAGAAGCATGCCTGGGTAACATTCCTTGCATATAATGCATGTTTTCTGGTTGGAAAGTGCATCTATTCTTTGTCAGAATTTTTTCATTGTTGTCATCAAGTTAGCATTGTTGTTGAATGATGCTTTGTGTTTTGTGTTTTGTTGCGTTTGCATATGTTGATATTGCCATGTTTATTTCTATAAAGATCTATTGTGCTTTTCTGCATTTATTTCCTCTCTATGATGAACATAGTATTGTCGACTTTTCTCACAATCTCATAGTCTTTGGGATTCTCTTTGTTGGGGGTTATTTTGACTTTGTTGTAATCTGTTTAGTCGCCTTCGAGTAGCTATCTCTTCTATATGGTGAGCATAGTAAGCCCAATTTCTTTTTCAGTTTTGTTGTCTTCTGACCTCTTGCTGATGTGGGTCGCCTTCACTTTTCCCTATGTGGGTCTGGAAATGTCAAGGTAAATTAAGAATAAGCGCATAGCGAAACCGGATGAAACCAGAAAAAACTTACATAGCTAAAGTGTAGATAGAAATCTAAAGATATTCCTTACTAGTTCACAAATGCGTGTTGTAGTATGAGAAGGAACACAAGTTGATGGAAGAAGTCAAAGGTGCATATGTAACCATCCAAACAAACATGTACATATTGTTACAACAAGAATTTCTAAGTGTGGCCAGAAAAGGTGCAATTTGGGCGAAGCATGAAGAGCAGGGAAAACAAACAAAAAAACATAAGATTTTACATATTTCTATCCATCTAAAGGCATTACCATGATATTTTTTCACATAAAAAGATATCGACATAGTTCTTTACAACATGATTGTTTTTGCCACACATACCATACATAGTCATACTACACTTGTAAAGAGAACATGGCAAATATATTAGGCTACGTAGTACGACTAAGATGATTCTATGTTTTGCACAACCATCTTTGGTACGACGTCATGGTCAATAGAAGGAGCAGCCTTTAAATTGCACATTTCTTGGATATTTTTGACCAAAAACATACTCTCTTTTCAGTGTAATCTAGTTGTTCAACCTTGGAAATAGTTGCTTTCAAATGCTGCTCACCATTGTACATTTCAAGGTTACAACATAGTGTGAACAAGTATTGCTTGTTCAATACATCTCTAATCACCTCCTCCACATTTCTGTCAGCAGTTTGATCAAATTGCAGGTTGTATAGTTTGTCTATAGGCATGCCCATGAGTTTTGTTACCCCTTCATCAAATGCGACTGCCCATATTATATTTGTGTGGTCTTGCAACTTGACTTGAAGTATATACCTATAGTCATAGTCGGTAAGTATTGCATTGCACTTTGCACAAAACCACTTTCCATCATCTATTTGGGATAGTCTTTTCTTGCAAGGTTTGTTACTTGAGTGGGAAGGGCATACTGGATAGCAAAATGAGTCAATTTTTATGAATCATGTTGTTTCCATCAGCATGCATTGCAGAGGTTGTGTTGTATTTGGAGCCTCTTGATGAATGTCACTGATCATCATTCTTCTAGCAGGTGGGGGCATCCGAAAGGAGCTAGTAGATGAAGGCTGAATGTCAATGCCATTTTCTTTGAACCAAGTTTTAATCTGCTCTGTCTCCTCTATTTTAGGGTCTATCCATAGTTTTGTAGTGGATGAGGTGTTAATCACCCTACCATTGAATTTAGACACATGCCCATTTCTAATAGCAAGAACTGTTGATTCATGCATGAGGTATTTCTCTTGGAGTTGTGCATCCTCCTTCTTGGTCGGCGATCCCCATAAAGTAACATCTATAGTTGTGTCAGTCATGTCAAAATTTGTTAAAATTTGTCTTGCGACCTCTATCCCATCTCTTCTCCTGATTGTGGAGCATGGATGTACGCAACTGACAATTCCAATGGCATCAACATTCAAACTGTTGTTTTTACTTACCAATGCATTGAGAGGTGTGAAAGAGTAGTGGTCTTTTGGGATGGAAACGTCATCTTCATAGAGGGTAACCCTTGAGTCAGGCATAAGCAAAATTTCCAACCCATTATTAAGCTTGTTATAGAGTCTATTAGTAGGTTGGATCGATCCTCCAAATAATGTGAATGTAGCTCCTGCGATGATTTTATCGTAATGGATGTGAGCTGCTTCATTGAAGCACGTCACACGTGTCTCAGTTCCTTCACAGTCTATGATATCAAAGGTAAAGAGGTGGCCACTTCCTTTCTTTGTGTTGTAGCTGCGTATTTTAGACTTCATAGTTACACGACCTTTGACAGTCCACCTTGGATGGAATGAGTTCAAGTTTTTGATAGGGGTGATTGTTAATGGGGCCTCCTTTGCTAGAGTTGGATTAACACAAAATAATAGACATTGAGGAGCTAGTCTTCCAGGAAGGCAAGCGTTTTTTGAAGATGCAGGTGAAGCAGAGGATTCTGCTGTTGAGCGCCCAACTTGTTCAAGATCTTCCACGCATAGGAAAATTGACTCCCCAACTATAGCGTGCATTGTGTGCACAATGTCAAGGTCGGCAATAGCAATCCACCTAAACAGTTATAGCAAGAGAAAGTATAAGCAACAATATGTAAGAGTAGAGCATGCCTCATTTATTCTTGTGTCAAATAGTAATCAATACATAAACATACTATGTGCTAGCTGATTGAGGATAGTTGTATCTTTTCAAGTGCACTATGGAGCCAAGCATGAGCGCATTGGATTCTATGTGGTTGTTGTACCTGGCTGGCAATGCCGCTTTGTGCTTGTGCACACCGTCAAAGATATCCAACCTATATTGATTATTGTGTGTATATCTAGAGCCAAAACTCGAGATAGCTATGACTTGGAGATTAGGTTTCAAAGCCACATTTCCTTCATGCATCAATCTAATTGCATCTGGAGTCAATAAGCTTGCCATGGTGCGGGTTGAGGAAAGAAGCCTGCAAAAGTGTGTTGGATGTAAGGCGTTGTGCAAAGAAGTCAATAAAACAACCTTTCCATCAAACAATAGCAACTAATTGCTAGATATAGCCGAGCATGCCAAAGATGAGCTCACCAACAAAATTCAGATGGGTGCAAGAAGCAACATGCCTAAAACAATTAATTTTTGCACACTTTCTATTAACATTTGCCTCATTGTGTGGAGCGAGCAAAGGAAAAATAGATACTCTCATTGCGATTCATTATCAACTATACTCATTTTTTGACAATTGTGTATGTGACATATGTATAGTTTTGATTGTAATAGCTCAAAGATACATGTGTATACTTGAATTAGAATAGATGAAAGATACATGAAGTCAAGCAGACACAAAATTCACACTTAGAAACATCGAGTCAACTATCATATTGTTTGATGTATCTTTACAATGGAAAGGACCAAAGGACAAAGCAATAGATAGGGGGAAGGAGCTGTACATTTTTTTCCACCATAGCATATCTTCTAACACCACATACAAGGTTTAACTATTTGTCGTGCTAGCAAAAAAGAAGGGGTCAGATGATTAGTAGTCAATGTCTACGTTCTGTATCAAGAGAGAAGCCATGTTCCCCACCTTCACAAAAAAACATAATTTGATGTCTTCATTTTGTATCAAAAGGGAAACCATTTTCCAAAACACCAAAAAAAACAAGTAGCTATCTTAAGCAAGTTATTTACAATCTACTGTATGTCTGCTAGGAGTTTAAAAAAAGCTTCCTTAATCCTAGTAGCATTGCCCATGCCATACAACACATCATATTCTAATGCTTGGAGGAAGTCGCAGTACGCATCCAAAACAAGATATGTTGTATGGAATTTCTAGACTTCCTATTGCACCAGCTTGACATCATGGTTTTGCACATGAAATGCTTCCTCGCATGTCTTCTTAGCATCTTCAATAGTGTTGTTGCAACCTCTCATAATGTTCTCTACAAGGACTGCAATGTTGCTTTGGTACATGCCAAACCAATTAACATAAGAAGAGTCTGATGGTGAGGGAGGAGGAGCATCAACTTTCGATCCTGTAATTTTTCCCTCAGACGAGTTGCTAGAGATGGTGATAATGTCTGCAGGCGGTTGTAAGTTTTCCATTACTTGGGGAGTTCTGTAACAGGAACAAATTTGATTATTTGATAACAATAAAAGTTGCATTTGTATGATTCATAAATAGACATTCGGAAATGGGATGGTCTAAAATACGTAAAATAGAGTTTCAATAGGATATGGGTGCTCCAAACGAAGGAGGGGATGCTCCAAAGGCAACACAATAAGCCAAACTATACCTACAATCAATAAATAGATGTCTTTTACTCCAATTTTATTTATTTTGTTGTACTCTAAAACTTCCAAAGTATATTTTTGATTTATGTAATTATTTAATGAAACATTATTTACTAATTGTGATAAAATCAATCTATCTTCCTAAGGCCAATTCATGGAAAGATTGTGCATTGGGAAGAACGTGAGGAGCATAGGCTAGCAACTGCAAGAATTTATTATTATTTGTGCTGTGAAGAATATTATTTGTGTATAGCATCCAACCGCCTAGCTATGTAGTCATTAGTTTGGTAATATTCCTATTGAGGGAAAAATAGGATAAAATAAAAGTTCAAAGCGAGTAATAAAAGAAATATTAGCAATCGCTCCCCAATTTTTTTAAAAATAAATCCCCTTCTGTGAATCATCACTGCATACAGATAAAAGAAAATAATAATGAAAAGATTCTATTTATTTACTATAAGTAGGAAAAGATTGGAGAAGTGAAGAAGAAATCCCTCTATGGTGAATAAGTGAAAGAGTAGTAGCCATGATAGTGATTTTGATTATAGGTTTAATAGTGATTCTAGAAAATATGTATTATGGTGGGAATATTGTATCCAAATTTATACCATTAATAATAATGAATAAAAAACTAACAATAATGTTAAGAAGTGATATTTGAAATTAATGACAAGAAATAACAGTGATTTTAATGAAAGAATTGGTATTACTAATTAGTGTTATGAAAGAATAAAATAAAAAAATTTAAACGAAAACTACTTCATGCCAATTTACCCATCGTGAGTAAATAATTTAAAGAAAAACATCTACATGCCAATTTACCCAACGTGAATAGAAAGATAAGTTAATTTAAATGGTGACCATCAATACAATTAGTTCCTACACGGTAAATGATAGCCTTAACCCAAACAAATTCTCCCCCAAGACATGCTCAGGAAATATAATAATGATGTAAAAGTCAAATGTATGGAAAACACATAATTCACTAAACACAATAAACACTTTTTGCAATCATAATTTATATATTTTGCAAACAAATTATTAACTTTATTTAAAACATTAAATTCTTTCACATCTTAGAGTCAAGCAACATTTAATTTTTTCACATCTAAAAACTAAGAAAGCCTAGAAAGATGACAAATCAATGATGACAAATGAACGGTAAAAGTTTCAGAGAACTAAAACTTCAAATAAGCAAGCCTGTGACCCACGTTTTTTTTCCGATGAGTTTCTGTTTATGATGCTAAAAGAAATAACAATTCCAATATATCACTTCTTTCCAACTCAAAATTCATGCAATAGAATTATCTAATGCTTGTGAATGAGACCTTATAAACAAAATAGATTTTTTATTTCAAAAAATTGATGAACAAGGCAAGCTTGAAAGTGGGATCAACATAAAGATCCTTACTAATAATATAGTTTATTAATAATTTTCTACTATCATATGCAATTCTAACTGGTGCTTTGATGATGCTGAGCTTTTAATGAGACCCTTTCTGACTAGTTTTAACAGTTACAAAATTTTTGTCCATGGCCAACACCATTGACTTCCATTACTCAAGCTTTGGCTGATGGCTGTTGTTAGTGCACAGTTACTATGTCTCAAGTTGCTGATAGTTGTCACTGGCATTTACTTAAGTATGAAATAGTGTAGTTGGTAAGAATGGAACATGTACAACTTCCATTCAACTATCTGTAACTTTTGAAGTCACAGATATGTACGTGTTTCTGTTTTGGGTGGACTGAACCATCTCTTTGTGTGGAGCAACTTTCTATCTTTGTACAATCACCTTCAATGAGGACCAACTAAAGAAACTCTCTCAAGTATGAGCATATGGCTTGCAAAAAGATAGGGAAGAAAATATAAACCTACATTTAACATAGAGGGCCAAATCTAAACAGGTCAAGGGTGCCCAGAAAAAGAGAAAAAAAGCATTGCATTTGGTATGGGAGGCCATGCAGGATACCCCAAACTACCACCTCTTCCAAAGTTTGAATTTGTAAATACATAAAGCCCACTACAAAATCGACGCATAATTAAGACATGGGTGTTTATAGTCACAATCTACCCTCCCAATCATTGCCCTCATACGAATATCAAAATAAGTAAAATTTCCAAATTTAAAAGTAAAACCCAGAAAATCAAAATGTAAATTAGGTATTGAAGGTTTATTGATTGCTGAGCTTCGCCAACTGAAAAGAAGCGCGTTTGGATGTCACTTCAACGCCTTTCGTGCAAAGTTGGTATGCTACCTCTACTCCACTGTAAACATAACCAAACAAAATATCTAATCAACCAAACAAAATATCTTAAGAGCCTTAAGCTTCGAGATTGGGAGGATGCTACTCACCCAAATTGGTCAGCGACAATATAAACTAAACCAGTCCAAATCTTTGAAGGGATTTTCCCAATGTTCTTGCTTCTTCCCTTTACTTCAAACTCAAATCCAAAACTATGTATACAATGCCTATAAAAAACCACATGCACTTGAAGAAAGCAACCAAATTCGTCCATCTTCTGTGTGTCTTGTGTCTTGGTGAGAGCCATTTAATGTTGGTAGACATTTATTGTAAGCAGTGTAGTTTTGGTGGCCTATTAAATTGTAGGGCAAGCACAGAGACCCCAAAAATGGTGTGGAACGTCCGCCTGAGCTATACTTGGTGACATGAGCTAACTTCTGAGAGTTGCGTTTCATGTACTTACAGGTGTCGCTCCACCACGTATTCTACGCCAAAATCTACCTAACGCCATCCGAAGATTTGTGTGGCTTTTTGCTTTCTCCTGTAAGTTGGAAAAGACCGTAGAGGTTGCTTTGAAATTGGGTATGGACATCGATCAATGCATACAAGTTGGGGGGGAGAAATTTTTTGTCAGATGTTGTAGCTGCATTTGTCCTTGTCAAATTGTATTCAAACGTGGGTGTGCACAAGATAGGGGACCCCTGAGGAAAGTGAGGGGTAAAGTGTACAAAGCAATCAACATTGTACGTGCTTATTGGAATATGCAAGGAACACGTCACTGGGAATCGGAACACCCAAAATCCAGTAGTGGGAGACCTAGAAAATTTATCGGCATCAGATAAGAGACTTTTCCGGTGGGATTTCCCACCTATAACAGCCTATCGACTAATTACTTAGATTTGCAAGGTCTACGATACAATCTTAAATTAAGTTGTTATCTCAAAGTCAAGAATGCAACACATTAGTGTCTTAGATGATAGATTAATAGGAAATGAAGTTTAATCATAATAAGCGTTGTTAGTTTATTTAAGAAAGGTTCATGCCTTAAAGAATAAAAAATAATTAAAATTATATTTATTACAATAAAACACTAAAATGAATGGTAATTTTAAAATTAGTCTAAACCTAACTTAAATCTTAATTAAAAATATTCCAAACTTCAAATTCCATTTCTAAAATATTTAAACATTTCTAATAATTCTTATTCAAATCAAATTTAATGTATTGTGAAACAAATTAATTGAAAAATATAAACAAAACAATCTAAAACCAATTCTTTATTTTTAACTATTTATTCTTAAAATGAACTTTCTTCGAAACAATCAAAATTTAGTCATCCATAATTTGTAATTTTTTGGATGGTCTAAATATGCATATATATTTCAATTATTTATCACTTTATAGATATTTTTAAGAATAATTCTCGGCAATGACTAAGGTGAACATGGACAAAATCGTATGAAATCGAAATTGTGGAAATATATATCCGCTAAAAACAAATTTTACTAGTTATTTTCTTACTTTGAATGCCAAGTGCTTATCAACACGGTAGATATGGCATGTTCCTCCCAACCACACTTGACAGCGAGGTGGGACGATGACGTGTCAAAGCGATCTCCGTCGATGCTCCCTCTATTCGAGGGGAATCTGAACCGTTCGTTTCAACCCTAATTTTCCTTAAATTGCAGGCTCAGGGGAACGATTAGAATCCTCGTTCACCTCTGTTATTGCATCTGCCTGGATTCCAATCTCCTGTCTAAATGGTCGCTGCATACGCTGTAGTAACTGGTTATTGGCCATTAGCTTTGGTTTTTATGGCGTCTTCTTTGCTTCTGCCCGTCTCTTCAGAAGACTTTATGGCGAATAATGTGGAGGCTGAAGGCTTTGGCGTCAAATTATCGGCTGCGTGTAACACCTAGTGAATACTTACATGGTTTCATGGTTGTAATAATTGCTTTCTTGTCAGATCTGTTAGATCAGCTTGCATCTACAGATCTTGCCTGATCTAACAGATCTGTAAATGACCTGCACTCTACTCATAAATAGAGGCTGAGATTTACGTTATATCCTTTCTGGAGGAGGAAATATGTCAGATCTGTGTAAATATCCACTGGTTTCAAGAGATTTTGGGGTGTATATGGCGTTGCCTTTGCAGGTGTGCTTGCAGGCAGGCCATGCTATCTTAATATAAAATATTTTGTTTGTTGGGGAGGGATGAAACCCTTCCCTAGCCTGCGTGCCGCTTTTTTGGCCGGGGCTTTGTTTGTTGCTTGGTTGTCTTTTGTGTACTCTTTTGATGGTGTGCTTCGTTGTTTGAGATGGATGCTTCATTATGCTTCTCTATTGCCGATAACAAAGAAACTACAAACGATCCAACTGAAGCCCCTTTGTTCTCGCGATTTTACCACCAATCAGGTACGTTGTCTGGCATAATTTATAGGCTCAATTGTTCATTTCTTCTTTTCCTTTTTAATTTCAATTTAATAATGGCATATAAAGGTATAGGGTACTTGATGTTTGATGAAGGATCAGTCTCATTTGAGATGTTAAGGGTTTTAAAAATGTTTCCAAGACCTGACCTTTATTACTTGCAAAGACATGGAATCGCAGTGCATCTTTCAATTTCTATGTATGGAGTATAAATAACATTTAATCCTTACGAAGACTTAATTAAGGATATGATATCATTTATAAACTGAAAATTAATCATATACCGAAGTTTATCGAGGATAGTCTCTTTTATAGATGCTAATTGAGTAAGATGTGTGAAAGTTGTAAAATTATTATATAACAAAGCTCATTAAGGATAGTCTCTTTTATGAAACATTTTGCAAATGATGCATAATCATTGCTATGATGCAATTAATAAACGCCCTGCAGAAGTTTTGAGTAACAATACAAAGCTTGTTATGGTGGTTATTTTAACGGATTTCCAAGAAACTTTTATGTACTGTTTATCGTTTATGTGAACTAGAAGCTTAAAATCTGTCGGCTTTTTGTTTTTGTTTGGAAATTTTACATAAGAATGTTTTGACAGGGCTTGTCCTGAACTCGTGTAAATATTTTTGTCTTTGGTTGGAATTTTTGTATGCGAATGTTGAATCAAATGTTTGGAATTTTTGTATGCGATTGTTGAATCAAGTGTAAGTTGTCTTTCTGTAATATTTATGAGTCTTCAATGGGTGATCAAGAAACTGCATGCTTAGCTGCAGTTTGAACGCCGAAATCACTGTAATGCTATGTACGGCACCGACACATTTGTATTCCCATGTGTTCTTTTGATGAGTTTGGTTTAAGTTCGGCTTCTTCTGGACAAGGAAAGTGCTTATTAAAGCACTGGGAAGATGCAGAATATGGTATTCATATGAAATTTACTTGTAGGTAAACAATGGCATTCAAGTATGTACTTTTGACTATATTTTGCTTCTTATTGCGAAGAGTTGGCCCAAGTCCACTGCAGAGATTAGGATGTATCCGGATGAACTAGGACACTGAATGATACATGCTGGATATTCGACAATATATGTGCAAGCGACAGATTAGTTCTGCGAAGAGTTGCACAATTCTTCTGCAGAGGTTAGTATGTAGCCCGAGGAGCCAGGAAGCTGAATGTTACATGTGGATATTTGACAATCAATGTGCAAGTGACAGGTAAGTATCCTGAAGAGTTGACACAATTCTACTGCAGAGGTGGGTATGTAGCTCACGTAGCTGGGAAGTTGAGAGATATATGGTGGATATTTGACAGAGTTAAGGTACAACCGACATAAAGTATTGCGAAGAGTTGGCAAAAGTCTACTGCAGAGGCTGCTATGTGGCCGGCTGAGCTGGGAAGCTGAGTGATAGATGGTGGAAATTTGGCTTTCAAGATACAACGGACATACAGGTATGTGATGATTGGAGCTTCAAGCTAATGGAAAGTTAATATATAATCATTCCTGTTGACATTGTCATTTACATGAAGCTTTCAAATGCATTAAGGCGTTCTCAAATTTGGAATATTTATCTTATTGTTTGTTTTGTTTGGGCATTTATGGATGTGTCCCCTGGAGGAGCTGTTTGTTTTGTTAGGGCTTCCATGATCTTTCCATTAGAGGAGCTGAAATGGACGCATTGTTAGAAATTTTTTGTAATCTCTGCGTTTTGACTCGAGTTACTAGTTTCTCTGTCGTAAATTTTCTGCATTTGGCTGCAGGAATGATTATTTATGATGTGTTCTGTTACTCGTGAAATCGCATTGACAGCTAGTTTTTCTGTTGTCTGTGTTATAAATTTCTCAGCTAAAATGAATATATATGTCTCTATGAAAGAAGGTGAAACAAGAATATCTGTTCAGTTAAATAGTGTTAATTAATACGTGTTTTCGCTTGGCAGTCTACAAGAATCAGGTGATTTTTGTCTGTTTAGTTGACATGGAAATGAAAGCATTTAATGACATGAATTGAGAGTGAAAGTTAAATGAAATGAAAGCTTTTAATGACATGAATTGAGAGTTTAACTGTGAACTGTTTAGTAACCAATAAAAGAACCAAGCAACCAATAAAAGCACCAATCAACAAGGATCTGTGCAGTAACCAATAAAAGTACCAACCAACAAGTCACAACCTCTATTTCTGAGTCTTTTTTATTATTATTATTTTATTATTTTTTCTTTTTGCTGATTATGGTTCTTCTACTATGGTTTTTGATTAAGTAACCTGTCTGTGTGGTAACAATGGTAACAATAAAAGTACCAACCAATTAGTCACAACCTCTATTTTTGAGAGTTTACTATTTCTATTTTAGAGTTGGGGCATAATTGATGTAATGTCCCTTTTTTCGGCATGATCATGTTTGATGGTGGTTAGCCTATTTCTCAGACTCTCATAGGCTAACAGGTTGGGTTAGAGGGTTAGTGGCATTATTTGATGAGTTTTGTTGTTCTCAGTTCAGAGCCCAATGACTGGTTCACAGCAGGCGTTGGCAGTGCAGGAGTCGACAGCTTCTGACGGCACAGGATTATATGGTGTTTCGAGTGAGTTATGGGTTTTTAAGTGATTTAAATATTAATTGATTTAATATTTAATTATAAAGTCAAATTGACTTTATATTTTTAAATCACTTAAATATTCTCTAAAAGTGATTTAATATTTTAAATCACTTAAATGAATAAAGTGCGCCAAGTATTTAATTCATGAACTATTGAGATGAATTAAATATTATTTAAAAGATTTTAAAACCTAAAAGTGGCGTATCTTTCTTGGGATTCGTGCCTTTGCATAAAAGGGCATTTCTGGCAATGAGAAACTCATCTTTTGACTATTTCAATTTGCCTTGTGCATTTTCTTCTGAGCATTCTCCTGTGACCAGGGTATGATCATTTTGTCCATTGAGGAATGGAAAACTCTTCAGTGTTGAGTACTTTTGGTGAAAAGATCAGAATTTGCGAATCGGTCCTGATTGAGGGAAAAACCACCACCGGTTCCTGATTGCTGACGGGGATTCAATTTATACGTTGTTTTGTTCCAACAATAATTGAGGGGTTTCCTTCAGGCGCTATCATTCTCTGATTCAGGGCTTTTGTCGAGGAGATTCTACCTTTCCTTTTCATAGCCGTACGGCCTGCCTTGGAATGTGTGCCTTGAAAAAGGCGTGTGAAGTAATAAAGAGAAACGCCTTCTTTTTGTGAGGGTTTTAGCTTCTATCATTGGCGCCTAGTCCTTTCAGAGCATTGTGACCAGTTTCTGAGCAGGAGAATTCACTTCTGGAGTCATGGCGTACTTGCATGCTTGATTTCATCATTTCTAGCTGTAGATCTGGCCATTTCTTTATTTAAAATAACTGGAGATTTTCGGGTGTGTCTGTTATTCATAATCTAATTGTTTCAGTATAATAACAGCTTCTGTATTTCCATTTTGTGAGATTTTGCTTTAAATTTCGTTTTACAAGCAAAAATATGTTGCGCCCCTTCTCTTCTGTCTACTAAGAATTCTCTAAAAAAACTTAAAAAACATCTAAAGACTTGAAAGTGGTTTTGGTGAAACCGGCCTTGGCTCATCCGCGATGTTATCAGTGCTTGATCTGCCGGCTTATTGAAGTTAGAAAAATTATCTTTGATCACACAGGGACAAATTTGGCAGTCTCTTGTTCACATAGGGGTTGAACAGCAAAGTGGTTATCATGGCTTCTAAATTTGTTGATGAAGTAATGGCTGCTTATGAGGAATATATAGCATTTCCAGATAAGATAAAAGATCACCTAGACTTCGATTAATATATGGAGCATTGGATGGTTTATAATAAGCAACGAAGCAAATCAAAGAAATGCGAGCAGCAAAATATAGAGATCATTTCAAATATGTCAATGAGAAACTTATACAATCACCTGCTGGAATTGTACAGTAACACAACGAGGCTGTTTCAAGACAAAGTTCATCACAAAACAAAAAGAAATTGAGTTTCCTTGATGTGTTGGGGTTAAAAAGGGATCAATCAGCAGTTAGTGACCAGCATACAGTTGATCTTATGGAGGACAAAAATCAGACTTACATAGAAGCAGATGTTGGGCACAGGACACTTCAGAATGAGCAAGTGTTGTATGAAGACAAACCAGTTGCCTTAGAACAGCCACACGAAGATAAGATTCCTTGTGATGCTTCATCAATTATGATGAAAGAAGAAGTGTATAGAAATATCGCTTCTACATCTTTTGAGACAACTTCTATTGAAGAGAAAGTTTTACACCATGATAGTGGTTTTGTTGAACCCCAGGAAGATATTATCAGCACTAATGGAGATGATATCAGCCTTGACATCAATTCTGATTTTATGAACAACAGTCCATTACTTTCACAAAATCATGAGGTGATGGATAAAATACATAAAGATGGTCATGTTATGGTATCTCCTAACATTAGCATTGAAGTTTTGCATGTTGAGCTTGAAGAATGTTTGGTGGATTCAAGTCACAAACAGTCTGATTTTATATATCAGAACTTGGAAGATGTGAACAAAACTCAAGTTTTGTGTGATGGGTGGCTACAAAGGGCTAAGAAGGCAGAGATGTTGGCTGCTCAAGCAAAACAGTGTTTGCAAGAGGTCAAGGAATGTTGCAGCCAGCTAGATCAAGCAAAGAAACAAAGGGAGTCACACCTTAGATCTCTAATTCTTCCAAGAGAAGAACATGTAAGAGGTGAGCATGCTATGGATTGACTTGCAGTGACTTTGGCAACATAGGTGTGTGAGGATATTGTCATAACAGTAGCTTCTACCTTGCCAGTCGAGACATCCTATGAGGTACATAGCAGCAATACCTTAGAGGTTGATGACAACACACATGATGTTGCTAATTATGAGGTGAGTGATGCAGATTCAACTTCATGCTATAGTGCAAATTTGGATGGAGAACAGAAAGTGATTCAAGAGGGATTTTCCTCTCCTCGACGATTATGACTTATGATGACAAGCTCCAATCTATGAAATCTTGATGGGAAGATAAAATAGAGGCAGTTCTACATCACTACTTACATGATAATCCGCTCTCTTTGAGGTGAATCTTACGATTCTACCGACCCAGTTTAAAGGTGAAGCTTGCACAATCATAGTATTAGAATTAAGATTGGTACATGGAATTTGAGACAAAGCTTCGAGGGAGATTCCAGTGTGTACATGAGTGAGTCTACAGTTTCTTTCTGATCATAAATACTTACATGATCCCCATTTGGATGCACAATTCTAGTATGCACGTATTGGAGCATGTGGGATGATAGCCTATCTCGTGCAGTCTTAGGGAGCACGTTTTGTCAGCGGTTTGACTTGCTTTCTTATGAGTTCCTCTCTCCTGTGACAGATGGTGTTGAGATTGACAGGGTATAGCATGATGATCCAGTTGATCAAATTTGGGAGTTACAGGAGACAGGTGATGACAGTAGGGACATTTCACGGCACTATCCTTGGGATCCTGGTGGAGTGGTTGATTCTTTGCTGTTGAGATTACTTGCGGACAAGCAATTTCCGGGAGGGCGGACTGTAATGTCCCCTTTTTCGGCATGATCATGTTTGATGGTGGTTAGCCTATTTCTCAGACTCTCGTAGGCTAGTTGGGATTAGAGAAGTCGATTAATTATTTGATGAGTTTTGTGGATTTGTTCTAGGTTGATTGTGGTGGTTCCGCAGTAGTTGGCGGTCTGAAGTCGGCCGACCGACACGAGTTATATGGTGTTTTGAGTGAGTTATGGGTTTTAAGAGTGATTTAAATATTAATTGATTTAATATTTTAATTATAAGAATCAATTGACTTTATATTTTAAATCACTTAAATATTATTCCCCTCTAAAAGTGATTTAATATTTTAAGTGCCAAATGAATAAAGTCGCCAGAAATCTTGAATTCATGAACTATTGAGAATGAATTAAATATTATTTTAAAAGATTTTAAAAACCTAAAAGTGGCATTATATCTTTCTTGCAGGATTAAGTACCTTTGCATAAAAGGGCATTTCTGGCAATAGAAACTCATCTTTTGAGAATTTCAACTTTGCCTTGTGCTATTTCCTGTGCATTCTCCTATGATCAGGGTTTGAACAATTTGTCCATTGAAGAACGATAACTCTTCAGTGTTGAGCACTTTTGAGGCTGTGAGAGATCCGCTGAATTTGTGCAATTTGTGAGAGCTTCATACAGAGGTTCTACTGGGCTTGAGCTGTGTTTCCTATTGGATTTCTTCTTCAGTTTCAGAGGGTTTTGGGAGATGGCGCCTTCATTTCATCTGGCAGACATCATACTTCTTGGCCGTACCTTCTAAGTGAGAATTCAGGTTGTTTGCAGTGAAGTGCGTGGCTCTTGTACAAAGGCGTTTGGGCATTTCTTGGAGAAACACCCTCTTTTATGAGGGTTTCTCTTCATCATTTTAGGCGTTTGGCTTGTACTCTTCATCTGCCACCGTTTTCAGGCTGGATTTCGCATTCTGTAGCTTTCTACACCAGATTTGGTCAATTTTTCACCATCTTGGCTGGCAAACTCGACTACTTTCTTAAATAAATAATCTGGACACTTCCGGGTATGTTTATGAGTTCTAAATCCATTGTTGAGCATATTTATTATCTTCTGTATTGTTAATTCTCCTGAAATAACTCAGATTTACATTTTATATGCATTTATGCTATGCGCCCCTTCTCTTATGTCTATCAAATATTCTCTAAAAAACTAAAAAAACATCTAAAGACTTAAGAAAAATAAGGGTTTTAAGCTGAGAGCCAGCAGGGCTCATCACAGTGTCCATGCCTTGTATCGCGTGCGATTACGGTTTCCCACTTGGTCAGATGAGTAGATAACAAACCACCTCGTCATACATTTCACAATGTAGTGTCGTTCTATTTCAACTAAAAAGCATTTTATTTTCTATTTTGTATCTTGCCCCTATGAATGCTTTTCTTTGTTAGGTAGTCACATCAAATTAAGATTAGCGACATGATATTTTCTTTTGTTTGCTTGAAGCTCTCTTTCACATATCTTTTTGTTTTTTGTATCTGCCCTATATATGAATGCTTTTCTTTGTTAGGTGGTCACATGTCAAATTGAATTGCTTGACATGATATTTTTCTTTGTTTGCTTTGGCTTTCTCTTTCACATATCTTTTATTTCTGAAAAAACATGGTGAAGTTAAGTCATGTGAAATTAAATTGCTTGACATAATATTTTTCTTTTTGTTTGCTTTGGCTTTCTCTTTCACATATCTTTTAATTTCTGAAAAAAAACATGGCGATGTTAAGCTATCTTATGTGGTTACCTTAGGGATTGCTAATATCAATTTATGTAGTTACTCGGTAATAAGTATATTTATTACCGAATCTTTAGGTAACGTAATGTAGTTACATGGTAATAAGTATATTTATTAACGAATCTTTAGGTAACGTTGGGCTGTACGTCTAACCTGATGATGTTTGGAGATGGGTATTTACGGTGAGATTTATAGCCCGAGGGAGGGGGTTGTGTTTGTCTAGTATAGTTGTTTTCCTTTGTAAATTTCTCTAGAAGAGATTGAAAGAGTGATCAATGCTTTTGTTCTAACTTTGGAGCTCGGTCATGGCTTCTGAGGTTAAATGCCTTAGGAAGTTGCTAGAGGAATTTTAGAGAAGAAGAAATTATATAAAGTTATAAACTATTGTAAATAGATACTCCATTTTCTGAGAAATTTGAATTTAAACAAAGCAACAAAGGCTTTCAAGTACCTAAGCTGGCTGACGAAACTTTTAATCCTCATTAACAAAACCCATCTGAAAGCGGGTTCCTATTACATTAGGAAAGATTCCTTTTCTGTAACTGCTACGACTGTCGGAATAAAATAAGAGTCAAAGCCCCTTCCATGGGACACGCATCCTTAGGCTGCGGTTCTGTGAAGCGTGGAGGGGGGGGCTTCATGGAGCAGGGTGTCTCACGAGTCATTTTCTTTTAGTTGATCTTATTTTACACTTTGAAATCTTAAGTGGGTACTTTTGGAGTGGGGTTAGAAATTTCTCCCATACTGGTCTTTAAATTTCTAATTTTTTTGAATATTCAATCCAACAGAATATATAAATAAATTTAAAATGATAAAAAAATTAAAAATTAGAAATTTCTCCCATACTGGTCTTTAAATTTCTGTCTTCATTTTTTTTATCATTTTAAATTTATTTATATACTCTGTTGGATTGAATATTAAAAAAAAAAAAAACCACAAGCTTCTACAACTTTTGGAGCTTAATCTTTTAAACTAAATCTCTACTACAAAATTCATGAAAACCTGCTTTAAATAACTCCTAACTCCTAAAATATCTCTTCAGTACCCACTGAAGTTTTATTAGGAAGGGGCTGAAAGTATTTGGATTTTGTTTATTCAAAATTTGAAAATTATGGACCATCTATTTACTTATACTATACAATGTTTCATCTTTCTTACTAAGTTAAGAGACGGGAGGAATTCGGAAATATCAACTATATTAGTCATAATGGGTACTATTCTCGAAAAAGCTGGAGCTGTTTAAGCTTTACAAATTGTGTATGGTAACCCTTGTTATATCCCTAGATCATGCCATGAATCAAGCTAGAGCTTTTTGCTTGTTTCACCGCAAATTGTGTGCTTGGTATTGCCAGTTAACAAGCGAGGGATTTCTGTCGTCAACCCTTTTGTTTGCTGTACCTTGTTTCTTTAATCGATCGTTTTCTGCGTGGAATGCATTGCTACAATCTTCCTCAAGCCCGTTCAGACCATTTCAACGCTATTTTTTCCTTTAAAAGGGGACATGGTACAACTTAGCTAATTGCTCTTGTTGGTGATTATGATCTACCAATTTACTTACACTGGTATTAATCCTTAGTTGATTTTGAGCCGGATCTTTTATCCACCTTAGCAGTGTCATTTCTCAATCCAGCTAATTTCTCTTGCTGGTGATTACGATCTACCATTCTCCTCGATTTTGAGTCGGCTATTGTATCCACCTGAGATGTGTCATTTCTCAATCTTTCGTTATTCCGGAGGCAAGTTGTCTGTTACAATTTTAGAATTTCTAGTTAACAAGCGAGGGATTTCTGTCGTCAACCCTTTTGTTTGCTGTACCTTGTTTCTTTAATCGATCGTTTCTGCGGGGAATGCATTGCTACAATCTTCCTCAAGCCCGTTGTCTGTTACAGTTTTAGAATTTCTAGTTAACAAGCGAGGTATTTCTGTCGTCAACCCTTTTGTTTGCTGTACCTTGTTTCTTTAATCGATCGTTTTCTGCGGGGAATGCATTGCTACAATCTTCCTCAAGCCCGTCCAGACCATTTCAACGCTATTTTTTCCTTTAAAAGGGGACATGGTACAACTTAGCTAATTGCTCTTGTTGGCGATTATGATCTACCAATTTACTTACACTGGTATTAATCCTTAGTTGATTTTGAGTCGGATTTTTTATCCACCTAAGCAGTGTCATTTCTCAATCCAGCTAATTTCTCTTGCTGGTGATTACGATCTACCATTCTCCTCGATTTTGAGTCGGCTATTGTATCCGCCTGAGATGTGTCATTTCTCAATCTTTCGTTATTCCGGAGGTAAGTTGTCTGTTACAATTTTAGAATTTCTTGGATGGCTGAGAGCTTTTTTTTTGTTTGAATGGAGTTTAACTTAAATTGGTTGGCTGAGAGTTTTTCGTTTATTGAATTGGAGTTCCCTCACTTACTTAAATGACCCTGCGCGGGGTAGTCATTTTGGTCTCTTGACTGTTAAAGTTCCTCTTCGTCTAAGTCTGTCTCTCTAGCGCTTGATTTCTTGTTTGTCTGGCTTATGTATTGATGGTGCTGTCTCAATTATTTGTTATAGTGCTTGAATTCCTATTTGCCTGGTCTGTGTATCGTTGCTGTGTTAATGATCATGTCCCTATAATGGTATATCCTGGCTGCTCGAGAGCCCTTTTTTTTTTCTGAATGGAATTTGCTTTCTCTAACGTACAGGCTCATCTTCGACCATGTTAGTGCTTGATTTGTCGTTTGTCTGGGTTTGTGGTGTATGCTTAAAATGTCAATTATCATTTCTGGTAACAGCTCGTCTTTTATTTTATTTTTTTCAAAAATTAAAGTTGTATATGTTTTCAAGTCTCCTCTGCGGTTTAAGTCTACCTTAAGACCCCGTTGTTTTCTCAGGCGGTATCTTTGTTCGTCTTACAAAGTTCCTTGCATTTGTTTTTCAATGCCTTATTTAAATCACCATTATCGTTCTGTTCTGTGTCATCTGATTTTAAATCTTTACGATGTTGTAGTTGGGTTTTTGGAGGGGTTAGATCCACTTTATTTTCTCAGTTGGATGCTTTGTTTATCTCACGCCATCTGCTTCGATAGTGTACTTGCACACAGGTATACTGGCCTTTCCAATATCAGCTAAGTCAGTCGTAAGCTTGTATATACAAGCCATGGTAAGCTAGAATAAATATTTTTGCTACTATGAGAAGAACTTGGGAAGCAAAGTAGGAAGCGGTTCTTAGCTTCCCACGTTTGGGCAGATTTTTTTTTGTTGACCTTGCTTGTCTCTTGATTTTTCTACGTGTTTTTTGGGATTAGAAAATATGGTAATGCAAAACTATTTAAAACTCGTCGGGTTGCCCTCGAGGTAGCTAGCAAATAAAAAACCATTTTATTATATGTTATAACTGGCATGCTCATTTGGATTTTCGAGATACGGGGTAATTGGTAATGATCAATGATCTGCTTTCAACTCTGCAGAGAAGCCGAATATGATGGAGAAGCTGAATTGCAATGGTAATGCAAAACCATTTGTAAAGGTTTTCCTCGAGATAGCTAGCAAATAGAAAACTATTTTATTCAATGTTATAGCTGGCATGCTGATCTGAATTTTTGAGATACCAGTTAATTGGTGAAGCTTAATGATCTGCATTCAACGCTGGAGAGAAGCCGAATATAATGGAGATGCTGAATTGTTAACGATGCCAATTTCATCATTATGTGTTTTTCAATGTGCGTCTTATTCTGGTTTCATCATGGTATTTGCTAGCCGATATCATGGCCATTTGTAAGTACAATTCAATGTTCCAAAAGCTATTTCTCCCCGTCCTGCACATGATATTTATAGACTAGTATCTTTTTTGTTGTTAGATATAAATCGTTCAACTCATTATAGATTCAGCCAGTCTGAGCTCCATTGAAAGCTTGATTTGTGAGTTTCTCTTTTGTCCCCAACATGTTTCATCCGAGTTGGGGATATGTTGAATAGTTTTGCTATATGAGAATAATCTTAACCATTGTAATTATGAAAATAACCTTAACCATTGTAATTATGAGTTAGTTAAAACACTTTGTATTTGATTTGGTATTCAACTAAGAGGCCAGTGAAATGATTGATAAGGTCTATCCGCTAATTCAATTCAAATGTAGTGTATGATTCAATTCCAAATGTGTAATAAATTTTTAGAGTCTTGCGTTTTTTAAAATATTAAATAAATTATAGTCTTCAAATGGGATACGCTTCGTGCTTTCTCCTATGGCTCTTGACGTTAGGACAAATCAGCCTGCAAATATTTGAATAGATTCATTTACATGGTTGATTCCTAATCTCTAAGATAAGTGTGAATCGAAGACTCTGCTGCTCCTGAATTTGTCATGTATTAGGTGTTCAAACTTGGAATTTCCATGGTTAATTCTCCGAGTGCTATACACGATCATGAAAACAACGCTTTTTTAATCACAAAGTCATAATAAAGGTTGCGTATATTAATCAAAATCTGCAATAGTCAAGTTTTTTAAGAGATGCTTTGGATGTCTCGTGATCCATCATTAGGAGGATTAGGATATTTATGCAGAAACTGAGATTAAATACTGGTACAGAGCTTTTCTCAGTAGTCTACATGGAATGGGATCTGTAATTTTTAAATGTTAATCAAACCCATTTCTAATATTTAGACTATAGATGCCTTAGATCCTAGGAAAAATTAACTTTATAGAAATCTGTACTGTGATTATGTAACGGACGCTCAAACTCATTTCTAATATTATAGACTGTAGAAGTTTAGATTTTAGGAAAAATTAAATTGATAACAAAAAACAAGATAGTATTTAGTCGAAGACGAGATTACTGAAAAATTAGACGTTTATGGTAGTTATTTGTCTTTTAATTTTCTAACTGGCCATGGGGATTTGTACTCGTGTTTTGTTGCAATTTATTTTGTTTCTACTGTTCAAGTTGTTTTCTTGAGAAATAGATGGCTTTTACTTATTAAAAATAGGGGCTATCATTCGCCGCATCGATATGGTTCTTTTACTATATCGATTGATAAATCCCTTTCCGCATGGGAATGTATCTGGCATTTACTTATAAATAGGGTTATAATTTGCCCCCCATCGATATGGTCCTTTTACTATATCGATTGATGATAAATCCCTTTGAGCAGGGAAGGTATCTGTCTCTGGATGTGACGTATTGAAAGCAAATTTTATCACATTTGATAAGACATTAAGACCAAAAGTAATATATACTAGTGTTAAGGTAAACACCCTGAGTTCTGGTAGTGTAAAGGAAACACCCCTCTATTTATAGAGGAGATAGGGGTTCGAATCCTCTGCAGGACGTTTGATTAATTTCTTTTGACCATAATATTTAGGTAGTAAATGCTTGATGGCCATAGCATTGTATGCATTTAGGGATCTAATTTATTTTTAGTTTTTAAACAATTATCTAATTAGATGTGGGTAGTCATAAAGATTTATCTCTGGGAGTTATCAAATGGGTTAAAAAAGTAGGGGTCTTAACCGTTGAATTAATGAGATATAATGGTTATTAAAAACTGTTTCTGGATTATAGCTAGGGCCCTCTAATGGTAAAAATCTAGCTAGTCCTGGACCTATGTTGAGAAAGATTGGACCCAAAATGATCTTTTATCGACCTGCACGATAGGATAAACATAAAATTTTGCATGTTAGCACAAAGATATTATCTATAGAGAGGAATAAGAGCAGAATATGTATTTGGAGGTTTTTACAATGCGAAAGATTAGATTTGTGCGTAGAGCAGTTCTGTTCTTCAGCATCTATGGGTGAAGCATAGTCGAGAGTAAATCATTTAGTAGTCAGTCAGATATTATTTTATATTCATTATAGAGCATCGAGTTATTTTATATTTCATTATAGAACATTGAGTTAGATTATTGAATATTATTTATAATAAAATGTCTTTATATCATAATTTGATATAATTTGGGTGCACCTATTGTAATTATTAAATTTGAAAAATTGTTTTAATTTATATCTAATATCTTATATTTCATTATAGAGCATTGAGTTATTTTATATTTCATTATGGAACATTGAGTTAGATTATTGAATATTATTTATAACAAAATGTCTTTTTGTCATAATTTGAGTGCACCTATTGTAATTATTAAATTATTAAATTAGCTTTAATTTATATCTGATATTTTATATTTCATTATAGAGCATTGAGTTATTTTATATTTCATTATAGAACATTGAGTTAGATTATTGAACATTATTTATAACAAAATGTCTTTTTATCATAATTTAATTTGAGTGCACCTATTGTAATTATTAAATTTGAAAAATTGTTTAATTTATATCTAAATATTTTATATTTCATTAGCATTGAGATAATTTTATATTTCATTATAGAGCATTGAGTTATTTGATATTTCATTATAGAACATTGAGTTAGATTATTGAATATTATTTATAAAATTGTTTTAATTTATATCTAAATATTTTATATTTCATTATAGAGCATTGAGTTATTTTATATTTCATTATAGAACATTGAGTTAGATTATTGAATATTATTTATAACAAAATGTCTTTTTATCATAATTTGAGTGCAACTAGTGTAATCATTAAATTTGAAAAATTGTTTTAATTTATATCTAAATATTTATGTAGGATTATGTATATGTTGTAATAGAATTTTTTGATTTTTATCAACATAATTTAAATATTTAAATATTATGTAATATTATATAATTAGATATTTTTTAAATTTTTACGGACATGATTAAATATTTAAATATTATATTGTTGGTTTAAATTTTATGTAGTTGAATGAGCATCAATTAGTTTATTTGTGTACGTCTACCTATCCATTCTTTTAGTCTACTAGATTTTTGTGAGTGTTTTTGGATGCCTAACCATTCTTCTAGTTGGGTGTAAGACATTGTCAATAATTTGTAGGTTTGAAATTATGGAAAAAAAGTTTTCGTTTAGACATTGTCATTCTATTTTATAGCGCACAAATGATGTTGAAATGTATATATACATGTATTATTAGGTGCAGATAATTGTTTTTAATATTATTTGTATATTGAATTTTGAAGAAATCATTTTTACTCCGTATGATGGATTTTTAATCTTATTTGTATATTGGATTTTGAAGAAATCTTATTGGAGTAAATAGAATTTACTTTTTGATGAACTTTGAAAAATATGAAATTATATCTTCATGATCATGATGTTAGCATATAGAATTCAACGACATAGATTGTTTGATTTTAGATTTTTACACTATAATCTCTATCCATTCTCACTTATTAAAGTGATACATGTTTTCTATGTAAATGGGTTGGGGAGAGGGTTTAACTGATCTAAAAAGTGTGGCCTACAAAATCTAGTTAACCTATAGATAGTAATCTCGCCAAAAATATGTAAAATTGTGGAAGACTAGTTGCCTTATTTTTCGGTACCTTTATGTTTACATATGCTTACAAAATTGTGGAAGACTAGTTGCCTTCTTTTTCGGTACCTTTATGTTTACATATGCTTACAAAATTGTGGAAGACTAGTTGCCTTCTTTTTCGGTACCTTTATGTTTACATATGCTTACAATACACGCTTGTCCTTGTTTTGGTATATTTAGTAGGACCCATGTCCATATCTAACATTTTTTAAAGTTTATTATTTTATTTTATAGATATTTGTGTTATAGGTTAGTGGTTTGATGTTTGTGTCCTTACTTTCAATGCATGCATCACATATTTTGGTGTGCCCATTTTCAAATTAGAGCATCTATTAACATTTTGAGAATACGATGACCTAATGGCATTTAACTCTTTTTCTTGCCTTTTTATATGTTTTTCACTCCCTTTTGATATTTGGGTGGACTATCTATTCATTTTCATCATTTTCTTTAATATATTTTTTTAGGTTAACACCTTAGTTTTAGTAATTATTCATCCATCATTTTGACATAATTTAGTGTTTTCTATTTTGACATTTATGATTATAGGTCAATATTTCTACCTACATTTACCAACAATGCTGTGGATAATCATTGCTAAGTATATAATTCATCATTTACCATTTCCTATTTCAATGTTTTTGTTTTGAGTTTAATGTTTTTTTTATCTATCGACGTATAGTTTCTATCTCAAAATATTATACATCCATCGAATCATCTTCGATAGTTAATACTCTATTCTTACTTCTCATAGTCCAATACTTTTGTGAGAAACTACTAGCTTGTTTGTTATAGGTTTTCATGTTCAACAACTAAATATAGTTGTACACTTATTTTCTAAGGTGAATGAAAACTTGTGTGCCAAGCTTGTGAGAACCACTTGGTGTGTATTGTCTCTCCTTGCACCAAAAAGTAAGTTGGGAGATCAAAAACAATTTTTTGTTGTCTATTATCTTATTTTAATCTCAAAAGGATAGAGTTTTGTATGCTCTTCCCTTGCATTGTAAGGCACGATCTTGGGAATTTAAAACATTTGATCTTCTTTCCCTTTAGTGGGTCTAACTAGTATTTTATCACTAAGGGGACAACCCAAACCCTTACATTTCAATACGGTATAAAAAATTAGGAGAAAATCAAAACTATTCTATTAGGGGATATTTATTGTTCTTGGTAAACTTGTAGGGAGTTTTGTACCTCGTAATTTGAAGATGGAGAGTGGATTATCCTCTTTCACCAAGCCATCAAACAAACCTCTCATTTCATGAACTTGTGTCTCAAGTACCTTAAGGTATATTGAGGACATCCCCTAGCATCTCATACTATCTTAGATAAGACCTATTGATTATGCATATTTAACCCTAGGAAGTTACTCACCCCATGCACTTGTGTCTCAAGTACCTTAAGGTATATTGAGGACATCCCCTAGCATCTCATACTATCTTAGATAAGACCTATTGATTATGCATATTTAACCCTAGGAAGTTACTCACCCCATGCACTTAGAAATAGGTTTATAGGCCATGTATGTTCTCCCCTTCCACCTTTGAGTGATCTTAGGTGATCACAATTGGCTAGTGCCTCATCATGGGTCTTACATTCCATGCTTAGACAAAACATTTTGGTAGGTTTACAATAATCCACTCATACTTGAATAAATTAGGTTGTACTTGTGTTTGGTGTGTCTTCTTATGTAAATCCATAATACCCCCTACAATACAAAACATCAAAATCAAAATCCAACTTTAGAATCAAATTAAATTTTTTAAAATTAAATTGCAAACCAAAGGTCGAAATCCTCAAATTACAATCTATTTTATCAATCATCAAATCATAAATCCACAACCCATACCAAAATCCAATTCATAAGCAAGCCCATAATTAGAAATCAAAATCATATAATCTTAAACCAATCCACTTAATCTATATCTAAATAAATTCTAATCCAATCTTACATAAGAACTTGCTTATGTTAAATAATCATCCAAATATTGTCAAAAGTCAATTTTGCTTAGGAACCTATCCTATCCAAAGTATAATAATTCAATCAAATCAAACCAAATCAAACTCCCAAATTAAAATTCATGCATAAACCCACATATTTCTTGTATTTATCTAAAAAGATACCTTACAAAATCTTTACAAGGATTTTACAACCATTTGGATGACAAACTAATCAAAATTAATACTCAAATCACCAAATGGGATCACAAAGATTTATGAACTCTTTAAGAATACATACAATACACATAGAGACAATTACATGATGTTGAATCTACACATTAAATTCATTCTTTTTAATATTCATTGAAGCTAAGCAATATTTTATTTTTCCCTTTGAAATCTTTAGATTTTGTACCTATATCTTTATCACTAGAGTAGAGAGATGTTAAAAATAATAAAAAATATAAAAGTATAATAATTCAATCAAATCAAACCAAATCAAACTCCCAAATTAAAATTCATGCATAAACCCATAAACCCACATATTTCTTGTATTTATCTAAAAAGATACCTTACAAAATCTTTACAAGGATTTTACAACCATTTGGATGACAAACTAATCAAAATTAATACTCAAATCACCAAATGGGATCACAAAGATTTATGAACTCTTTAAGAATACATACAATACACATAGAGACAACTACATTATGTTGAATCTACACATTAAATTCATTCTTTTTAATATTCATTGAAGCTAAGCAATATTTTATTTTTCCCTTTGAAATCTTTAGATTTTGTACTTATATCTTTATCACTAGAGTAGAGAGATGTTAAAAATAATAAAAAATATATTTTATAATAAAATATTCTTAATGACACTTAGAGATGTTAATTTTTTAAGAGTTGGTTTCTCTTAAATAAATTTTGATAAATATAAAAGAATGGTATGCTTTAAACATTTAAGTAATATTTATCATTAATCTTAAATGATCAATGCCAAATATATAATTTTTATTTCTTAATATATATTTTAATTTGTTGTTATCATTTAATTTGTTTGCAACATTCTCTATGTTGAAATTAGAGAGTAAATAGACCTGCACTATTGCTAAACTTATAGATCCAAAGTTCTTTAAATAGATAACATATGTGGATAGATGTATCTCTTATGAGACATGACCCTTGATGACAAATATTTATGAGTGAGTAAATATAGTTTATTTTTAACATCCGTCCACAAACGTTATTTTATCACACAAATTTACTAGATAATGGGGGCCACCTATAACATACTTATTATCTATGCATGTACATATAAAAATATTTAACACCAATTCTTTCTTGAAAGTATACAAATTAAATCATTGTTTTGAACACCTTTGATTATTTTTGTTCATTGTTATCCTATAGTTCTATAAATAAAGGAGGTGAAGTCATTTGTAATGATCTTTGTGCTCAACATTTCAAATTTTTAGGTTTAGCAACAATCTTTGCAATCTATGCTACAAATATTTTGATTCGACAATAATCTTTATGATCAACACTACAATTTCTTATATTCAACATCCCTCTCTATGATTAATGCTACAAAATTTTAGATTAAAAAATGATATATGTGATTAATGCTACAAATTTTAGATTCAATAACAATATTTGTGATCAGTGCTACAACTTTTTAGATTTAACAACAATCTCTACAATCAATGTTACAACTTGTTAGATTTATCAACAATTTTTGCGATCAATGGTACAAATTTTTAGATTTAGCAACAATCTTTTTGATAAATTATACTTATCTCCACATATATAAATGCTCCAACTACAAATCTCACACTTCTGCATGGATGTAATTCAAATGGCCCTTATAATGGTCAAGGGTCTATAGATTAAATTATATGGTTTGTAGGATGATATTTTCCCTTGAATGCTTGTGATGCTATAATGAAATTTTCTTGTGGAAAGAAAGAAGAAAATGTGACAAAATGAACTGAAGATAAGGCTGATTAAAAATGTCAAATTATGAACATAGGTGTAGCCAACATGCTTTTTCTGAATAATATATATAATAGGTAATAATTTTTTATTGCTAATAATGATTTTCATCAAATCTTCATAGCTCCTCAAGGTTGAGTTGGGACAATAATGAATGGTTAAAAATCCTAATATTCTTTCCACATTCTTATAACTTTATAGAATTATCAAAATATGATCCTCTTTAGTAAGTTTAGGCCTCCAAACAATCCAATGTATTTACCCTTTTATTTATTTATTTATTATGACATTGTTTAATTGTTGGTGGAAAAATAATAGTTTATTTCAACACCCCCTTAATTTTTACCATTAACTATTTTAGCATCTCATGCCTTAGATCACATTTCTTCTTTGCTAATGCCTACGCGAATAGGTTTGCCTCACTAATAACATATAGCAAGACAATTGTTTCCTTTGAATCATACAAATGATCATTATAACCCAACTAAAACATTCAAACCTTGCTTGATTGCTATTTTGTCTGACATGAGAATATTTATGCTTGTACAATATTTTAAATATATTTGTGACCTTTTGTCAATTAGATACACCAATTCATGCCCAAAATTCATCTATATACTATCTTTCATAGGTTGTTTCTTCCACTTTTCGTTCCGACAACTTTTTAGAATGATTCTTCAATCTATAGATAGTATAAGGATGAAGACCCCAACACATTTCCTTTTTATATTCTTGCCTATTACAATAATAATATTGGGAATATTGCATTTCTTGAATTGATTTGTTTGTAACTATATAACCTGTAACATCATTTGCATTTTTTTTGCTTTTAATATATCTAAGGCCTTCATTCTCTTTTCATAATCTTAAAACCAACATTTTTTTAAAAACATATTTTATTATTATCATCATAACTAGCAATATTTATAGATTAAAAAAAGTTATCTCCAACCTTATACTCTTTATTTTTAACTATATCACTATATCAAATGAATTAAAAAAATCATTTGTATCACATGAGACATTGCATAGTGTAGGCCTACATCTTAGGCACACAATTTTTTTAGGTTAACTTCAAGTAATTGATCTATCACATAATTTTCTTCTTTCATTTTTGATATTTTATCCTTTTGAGTGCTATTTTCCCTTTGTAAGGATTTTAGATTGTTTATCGAATCACTTCAACTTTTCTTCTAATTCTTCATTTTTTTTGAATTTTCACTAGTTCTTTCAAAATATTCTTTTCACACTTCAAATTCTCATTTTCTTTCTTCACTTTTTTTTACCAATCATTCTTATTGGAACAAATGATTTTTCCTTTAACTTCTTTCTCTTTTTCTTGAAAAATAAAAATAAAAATCCACCTTCTAAAGTTATCATCCTCCTTCCTTCCTTTATGACACCATTAATTATTTCGAATGAATTTTTTGCACCTTACATGGCTTGACACACCCTGTTATGCATTCTTCTACACTGCTAATGGTTTGTAACTACCATTCTTACTTTCACAATTTTTTCTACAAGCACTAGACTTTGATATTAGTTGAAATTGGAAAGCTTGAATAGAATTGCACTACTGTTAAACTTATAAATACAAAAATCTTTAAATAAGTAACATATTTAGATAGACATATGTACATCTCTTACATAAAACACAACTCTCCATATCAATTGATTTAAAATGTGATTAAATATAATTTATTTTTAACACTCTATTCTCTAGAATTTTCAAATAGAAGCTAGGTAAAACAAGATGTCTTGTTGGGGTCGATGCACATTGAAGATGCCTTTGTATTAAACAACCACCCATATCAAATTAGTGTGCTTTATGCACAAGCCAAATAGACTTAGTCTGTATTCTATTATACCATCAACTTGTTTTTACCCGATTTTCTACATATTTATACAAGTTATGTGGTAAGTCGTGGTGATGACAGATGTGTGCATACATTGCTTAGAAAAAGTCTTTGTGCTACCAAAATCAATAAATATTTTAAAAATTTGTATTTTACAATGTGACAATATTGATTCACCAACAGGCATTCCTACCACATTCTATGGTGTTAAAACAAGAATTTTCTCCTCTTTCCATCTACAATATTATTATAATTTGTGATTGTAGCCAATTCACTTCATTTGCATTCCATTGCGATAATGGATAGATTGCTAACATGTAATAGTATAGAATTATGGTTTAAGGAAATTATTTGTGGCAATTTTTGTTTGAAGACATAGAAGAAAATGATTAGTGTTGTTCTACTTTGAATATCTACATAGATTTTGTGTGTGATTACTTAAGGTATTCATCAACACATTATAGCAATCTATGATTTAGAGTTTTATTTACTATTTCATGTGTTAATTTACATACAATTATTTGATTTGTAAGTTTCAAATTATAAATTCAGATCAATGCATTGCTATTATGATAAGTTTGTTATGAGCACTATTTGCAGAGAATGTATATGTTACTCTTGGAGGATCATTTTATTTGTTTTTGCCAAATCTTTTTTGTGACTCGTACTTTTACTAAGAGATAACAAGGTTGCATAATCATTTTTTGCTCATTGGACTTCACTAACAGTTTGAAATTTCAAAAGTGGTTTTTGTTTATGTATAAGGATTCTCTTAATTATTATCTTTTTTAAAGATTTTATTAAATGATATTAATGTTTTGGAATAGTAAGATGTTTTTTGTTTTTTTTGAGATAAAAGAAGTTTGATAAATTCAAATAATAGATAATGTATATAGAATAATAATAGAATAAATGAAAAATAAAGATATTATAGAGTATTTTTATTTTGAATTTTTTAACTTAGTAATTTTTTTAACATAATAAAAATTTATTATTGCAAAAATTCAACTTCTAATACAATAATGAATCTGTCTTGATTCACCCTTAAACATGCGAGGATAGAAATAAACACATAAACAACAATTTTACATATTGCATCAAATCACGTAAAAGATAAATATGAACATTTTAAAAAATAGGTAAAAGTAGAAAAAATTAAATTAACACCCATTTTTTATTTGCACAAATCTAAACTCTAGAATAAGAAGGAAAGATAAAACAAAGATTCTTAAAAGAGCATCAAACTATTAGATATATATGACTCTACTATAATTGTAATTTATGGGGATCAACTCAAAATAAAGGTACACAACTCAAGAGATGTATCACTTATAACATTTCATTGTGCTTTTAAAATTTATGTAAAGGTAATAAGCACATTAGCCAAATCACTTATCTATTTTAAAATCTTGATATATAAGAAACATAATACCTAAAAACTTAGTTTGGACAAAATGGTAATGAAGTTGTCTCATCATCTACAAAGCCTATGAATGTGCCTTTGAATTTCTCAATAAAAACAATTAATAATATTCAAGAAGAGTCTACACATGTAACGCCACTGCTCTAATACATTGTAAAAGCAATAATACAATTCATCAAATCTAATTTATATTGTTATCTAAATTATTCTCTTAGATCACATGAAAAACAAAGTAAAAGAACTCTACAAAATAAAGATGGAAAATGATGTTGATTGTATTTACAAGCTAGTACAAATATAAATATATAATTCAAGCAGAACTAAGAGATCATACAAATATAATGAGTAATCACAATTAAAAAGAATCACCTAACATCATGATATACTTGCACACGACTTATATAATCTACAACACTTCATCCATGCTAATCCTATTAAGATTATATAATAAGCTTGAAAGTGTGGACATTCATGATGATGGCATGTTGATTATCTTTGATGATAGCTTTGTTCAATAGGTCTTGTATTTCTCGACTTTTCCATTTGAAAGATGGAGACAATCTATTCCTTTAAAGTCTTTATTTTCATTGAAGGGTACAAAAACAGTCTACTTCAAGGGAGTTTCAAGCAACTCACAAGCTATCTTGGTAACTCTTGAAGCCATGAACAATTACTTATGATCAATTGCGTAAGCTTTCCTTGGTCCAAGTTACCTGATACACTTTTCAATCTTGTACAATTTTTTAACTTGAGACTATTCAATGGATTTACTAGCGCTAAATGCAGCTTACCTAAACTTTCCACAGAATCAAGGGTGAGATATTCAAGGTTGGGATAAGACTCTCCACTAACTAAGATCTTGGATGCCAAATTTACATCATGAATGCCTATGCTTTTAAGCTTAGTGCATGTACCTGTGGTATACTTACTTTCTGGATAACGACTACTGCTCAAATTCAGGTCCCCATTTAATTCACAGTTAAATAAAGCCAAACTTCTAAGATTACCTAGTTTTCCAAGCAATTCTTATAAGGCCCTCCCATCAACGGCGAGCATTTCATCTAAGCTTCCTTGTAGGACTAGCTTTTTCAAATTGTGTAGCATTCTTACTTCATTTGGAAACTCTGCGGTTGAGATTCGATAAAGCAACAACGCTTTCAACTGGTAAGGAACCTAAAATTGAAAAGTTACCTAAAATGGTGAGTAGTGTTAACAAAATGACCAGTGTAGAATGCGTTATCTACCATTAGTTCTTAGACTTAATTTTTGATGAAGAAAAACAATATACCTGGCCATCTTTCTGCCACAATCTTTGCAGACGTCCTTCGATGATTTTTGAACATTTGCAAACTTTCTAGAGAAATCCATGGAGGGATGCTTGTCCGTTCATGCCCATTGAGTTGAAGCTCAATCCATAGCAAATCAGTCAATGCCAGATCATGATCATCTGAGTTTCCCAAGAAATATGTGATTTAGAATTTCATGGACAAATAAAAATTTGAATTGAAGCTCCTATTTTTTTGGTCTTTGATTTCGGTGAGGATAATTTTTAATCCCTTATTTTCACAGTCATTGAAAGATCTAGGTCAAAATGGTGTTGAAGATGGAATTTTTTCTAAAAGATAGATCAAGCTAAAGAAAAATTGTTTCAGTAGATTTTATAATTACGAATGTGAAAAGATATAGGAAGAAAGAAGGCAACCATAAGTTTGAGATCTTGAGGATGCGGGAAGAGGCATGTATATGTGTTTCTCTTTCCGTTTCTCTTTGTAGGATTAATTTTTATATATAGTATTGTGAACCTTCTAAAAATTATAGAATTTTATTTAAAGAATAATAATAGTAAAGTAGTTATTAAAGAAATTATTTATAATTTTACGTATCTAAAATTAGTCTTTGTTATGATTAAGTAAAATGAGAAAAGGGTCTATATTAAATACATAATAACTATTGAGGTAAGCTGAATAAATCTCACCAATAGTGAGACTTGGAAAGATCAAACAAAGATCGACAATGCTTTTGACCAAAACATAGAACAAAAAAAAAGCGAGAAACAAGGGTCTTGACCCTAGTTGACTTATCCAACAAGTCTTGAGAATGAGTAATGGAAGAGGTAGAAGAGGGACCTTTTTCACCTTTTACAAACAATAGTCCAAGCGATACTATCATCCAAATTCCCAGTGCAAGGGGAAACAAGCACCCCCATGGGAAAACCATCATCACAGAAAAGGGGAATAAAAGGAAAACAAGGCGAACTATAGTCGTCATCCACAATAAAAACCTAAAGTTGAGCACAACAACTACTAGAATAGGTAATATACACAGAGGAGGAGGAACCCATAAAGGGTCCTCAAGACATGACAAATCCACACTAGGAGTAAGGTGCTCATCAAAATCCTGAGAGGATTCATCCATCGAAGAGACAAAAGCTTGAACATTCAAGAGATCATCATTAGAATTCTTCCACCAAGTAGCAGCTCCTTTTCAACACAGGAAAGAGAAATTTGAAGCCAAGTGACCAATAGTGAAGTGATGATGACACTTGAAAGGAAGGCCCTCATAATCGAGTGGTTAAGACTAGGGTCTATCTCCCACCTTCAAAACCACATCCTCACGAAGAGGCATTGAGATATCAATATCCATTAGAATGTGTGTAAAGGTCAAATGCCCCATAAAAGAAGTGGAATCATCAACCTTCAAGAAGTGACCAATAGAGTTGCCAATGGCCTCATAAGGGTGATCCCACAATAGTGGTTTACAATTTTTGGCCAAACTGGACACTGATTTTTTTTTAAAAACTAAATCTTCACATTCGAGCACCTATAGTGGTTAAACCGTGAGGAATTTGAAGATGATGCAAACTAGAGTCTTGTCACATTTTGTTTGTAGATTCTAAAAAATATTTTTTCAAAAATTTTGGAATTAGGATTGCTATCCTCAAAAGAAGCAAAGGAGGAAATAAAAAAATATGTAGCGTAAGGGAAAAACTCAATCTTACTAGCCACTAGGGGTCTCCAAGAGTCCAAAACCCATTTGTGCAGGTTGGGAAGAGAAGGCCAAATGTTGGAGAAACATGTACCAAAAATTAGTCTTTCTTGCTAGAATAAAATTGAAAGTTATTTTGTAGTTGAAAAATATATACATCCTTTCGATTGTTCATAAATTTGAAATAAATCAATTTTAAAGGTGACAATCATTTTCAATCCAAAGCCAATAATATTTTACATATTGTTCAATCTAATTAAATTTACCATGTTTTCAATTTAACTTATTTACTTTCATAATATATAGTTCGAAATTGATCGTTATTAACTTCATGATTATTTAACATTGTAGTTTTTGATCTAATGCTCTAAATTATCATAGGTTAAACCCAAAAAAGTGGTTT
>VDFB02274349.1:0-14470 GCA_007258455.2 Sequoia sempervirens | reverse complement strand
CTCAACACACCATCTCTTCACTTTGGACAAGTTGCACTTTTAAGGAGCGATATCTTTATGGATTTTTTCAAAGCATGCTAGGTATTTCTTATTTTTAGGTTGGAACCTTTGAGTCAGCACCGTCAATCTATGGATTGGTCGATCAGATTTTTCCAAGCTTTTTTCTAAGATTTGGTTATTTTTAAATGACATTCTTTGCTAAATATCTAAAGGACATTAATGAGGTAGTTGGGAATTAATGAGCAAGGATTTTTCGTGATCTAATCAAGATCTACGATGGGATCATGAGCTATTAGATGTAGACATCTGGCAGTATTTGCTTCTAGAATTTTGGCGATGGCTTTCCTTTTTTTAGCTATAAATAGGAGGCTCCAACAAAAATAAAAAAGCTCTCCCAAAAGTTCTTTTAGTTTTCCTTAGTTTTTAGGATATTTTCAGAAGTTGAAAGTTTGTAGAACATTGCTTTTCTCTAGCATGTTATATTGTTTTAACTCAAACTATAATCGGATTGGCATCTGACCTTTCTTTTTAAGTTCATTTGATATTTAAGTATGATTCGTTTGGAAGAAATCTTTGAAATTGTGCATATTATGGCCTTTTTCAAGTTTCTTCTTTATGTTTTTGTTTAGAATAAAAACATTGTGTTAAGCTTAATTTGATAGTTTGAGTAGTTGATTTCCATGCTTTAGGCTTCTATGATATAATAATAACTTGTGGAAATTGGATTATGTCTGTTGAACTTCTCCATTTTCTTTAAGGGTTGTTATTTTTCCATATTATGTTGTAATAAGAGAAAGGGTTTCTACAATTTCTAAATGTTTTTGTTAAACTTTTGGAACTTTTATGCTTGATCATACCTTAATGAGCGCTTCCTGTGGGGAGATTCAAAATATTGTGTTGTGCTTTTATCTAGTCTTTGTTGCTCATTCTCTTCCCAACAATGAAGGGTTGTGCCATTCTGTGTCTATTATATCATTCATAGGAGAAGAATTGAGTTTGAAATGTTGTAAAAGCTTTTGCACATCACCATTTTCATGTTTTATATTTACATTTCCTTCTACCTTTTCTCCCAACTCAAAGAAGAGTCTTCTTTCTATAAAAATCCCGAAGGTTTTCAGTGAGGTGCAAACTGGTCCGCCACTCACTAAATTTCCCATAAGGTTGTCGGAGAGGTTCAAGCTTTGATGATCAACACCCTTAACCCTAATCCCTCAACCCTATACCCTCAACTTTTTACCCTCATCTCTCAATCCTATACCCTCAACGTTTAAACCCTTAAACCCTCAACCCTCTACACTCTACCTCTACCCTACACATTAAACCCTCAACCCTAATACCTCGACCCTATACCTTAAACCCTTAATACCTTAAACCCTCTACCCTCTACCCTCTACCCTCTACATTAAACCATTAACCCTAATCCCTTTACCCTATACCTTAAACCATTAATCCCTCAACCCTCAATGCTCAACTATAAACCCTCTACCCTATACATTATACACTCAACCCTAATCCATGAACCCTCAACCCTTAAACCATATACCCTATACATTAGACACTCAACCCTAATCCTTCAATGATATACCTTAAATCCTCAACCCTCAACCCTATAAATTAAAACCTCAACCCTAATCCTTAAACCCTCAACCCTTAAACTCTCAACCCTTGAACCTTCAACCCTTAAACTATCAACCCTCAACCCCTCTACCCCTCTACCATATACATTAAACCCTTAACCCTAATACATCAACCCTATACCTTAAACCCTAATCTCTTAATACTCAACCCTTAAACCCTAATCCCTTAAGCCCCCAACCCTTAAACCTTAAAGCCTTAAACCCTCAACCCTTAAATCCTAATCCCTTAACCCTTAACCCTAAACCCTATCCCTAAAGCCTCAACCCTCAACCCTTAAACCTTAAACCCTAAACCCTCTACCCTCAACACTATACCTTAAACCCTAATCCCTCAACCCTTAAACCTTTAATCCCTCAAACCTTAAACCCTAAGCCCTCAACCCTTAGATCCCATTAAACCCTATACCATATACACTTAACCTTGGACACTCAATCTTGAACATTATCCCTCAACCTTCAAACCTCTACTCTATACCCTATACGTATGCCCTAAACCCTCAACCCTCATCCATATGCCTTATACCCTCAACCTTAAACCTTGAACATTATCCCTCAACTGTAAACTCTCAATCCTCTACCCTATACCCTCAACCATATACTTAAGCCCTAATCCCCCAATCCTCAACCCTATACCTTAAACCCTGAAACCTACACCCACAAACCCTCGTCCCTATACCCTATAACCTCACCCTTATACCGTAAACCCTTAATATTATGCCTCAACCCTATACTTAAAACCTAAAACATACACTCTCAACCCAAGTCACCCTATGCCTTATACCCTCAATCCATATTGTAAAACCTAAACCTAATATCCTAAACCCTAATCCCTATACCTTACACACTTAATCTTATACACTCAACAAGATGAATATTATCCCTCAACTATAACCCTCAACCCTCAACCTATTACTTAAGCCCTAATCCCTCAACCCTCAACCCTATACCTTAAACCCTAAATCCAAAAACCTCAACCCTCAACCCTATAAACTATACCCTCAAGTCCTTATTTACCCAAAACCCTTACATACATACATACAAGCATACATACATACATACATACATACAAGCATACATACATACATACATACATACATACATACATACATACATACATATAAGCATACATACATACATATAGGCATACATACATACATACATACAAGCATGCATACATACATACATGCATGCATACAAGCATGCATATATATATGCATACAAGCATACATACATGCAAGCATACATACATACATACAAGCATACATATAAGCATACATACATACATACATACATACATACATACATACATACATACATACATATAGGCATACATGCATACATACATAAATACATACATACATACATACATACATACATATAGGCATACATACATACATACATATAGGCATACATACATACAAGCATGCATGCATATATACATACATACATGCATGCATGCATACATGCATATATACATACATACATACATACAAGCATGCATACATACATAAGTACATACAAGCATTCATATATACATGCATACATACATACATACATACATCCAAATATATATACAATCATACATACATCAAACATACTTAACAGACTTGAACATAAAACATTCCAATCGAGACATAAGGCAAGCATGTTATAACGCACTCACATTATGCAAAGCTTGACAAATATACAACAAACTTTTGCAAAAAAGGAAAAAATGCAAAATAGAACATAACTTGAGCGTGTTAAACGTGCTCACGTTATATATTGCTTTGGGAATCCCCAAGCCTTAGGCTTGGTATTTGCTTTGGATTTCCAATCCAAAGGCTTGGAGTGCCTTCCCAACATCCAAAGATGTGTTTTTGCATATTCTACGGGATTTCACATAATCTTGTTCATGCTAACCATCAGGTTTGCACGTGTTTCATGGTCGAACAAATCGAACACTTGGGTAATGTTAGGCTCTCAACTATTTAACAATGTAATTTTTTCACTTTTTGACAATGTTAAGCCTTTCATCTTTAATTTCTTTTGTTTGTGTATCCGTTTTTTGGAAAAAACCAATGTTTGGTATTTTTTCCTTTATTTTTTAACCATTCATTGGAATTTCAAATAATTTATATTTTTATAAACTAGACTACTGTTGTCAAATCATATTGCACCCAAACGCTTGAATGATTAAATTCAGCAATCTGTTGAAACATGGGACTATCTTCAGGTTGTGGGTGTTCCTATGGCAAAGATAGACCTCCAGATTCTAGGCTAGTTCCTATATGATTATCTGATTATAGACTTGAAACTTTGATGGGAAAAGGAAGAAAAACTTAATCTAATGTAAAACTGGAAAAACTAAACTGTGGTGATGCACCTGATTGGTGAAGATCTGCAACTATGATTCACAATAAATTTCATGAAAACTATCCACACAAGTCGATTTTAATAGTTTGACCACAAAAATTACTCTAAGGGAGGCTTGAACAAATCACCTTTGAAGGAAAACAGAGTTTTCACAGCAAAGAAGAATATTATTCACTTACACAAACTTAGACCTATGATTTTTTACTATTTGAATGCATGCAAATATAAATGAGACAAAGATTTTAAAGGTTATGATATTTAAACACAGTAAAACTTCATCAAACCATTCATGAAAAACACCATAATGACAAGGCAGATTTTAATTTTCACTGAAATTGAAGGAATCTTTGCAAATGTGACACAAATTGGACCTGTAAACCTGTTGTTGTATTAATCTGAATATGAAAGTTGAGTTACAAGATGATTCACTTTGTAGAATGCAAAGGCTGAAAAACAAGAACTAGTGAAAAAATGACTAAGTCATTTCACTTTATACAATAAGCCTCTCAAAGGCATGAAGATGAAACTGGAAGTCAATCTCAATGTAAAAATGATAACTCCAAAGTAATCCATGAGCAAAAGCAAAAATCCCTGAAAAGAAGGCCCAAACTCATGCAAAAATGAGTGAACTCAGCCTCAAACCAACTGTCAACTTATAACTGAACTATAGAGTACTCAAACTGCACTGAAAATCCCACAAAAAGTGGGTCCAAGCATGCGAAAACCACCTCATTTTTATCAATCCGCCCATGCACATCAGACTCAAACAGCTCCATCATTTGCTTTATTTTACATGACTAGTTAACTCCAAGTTCGAAACACAACACTCTTGATCATTCATACTGACTTCAATTGTACTTCAGTTGTATTTCCTACATGGCTTTGATAAAAAAGATATTTGTTTGTTTAAATATTAAAGATAATCAATCTTGATTATTTTAATATTTATAATGTGAAATTTCTCCTTATTTCTCCTTTTCATGCATTACATATTAAATATTAAGATAACTAAGAAAGTATTATCTTCAATATTTAATCACAATATTTATCTCTTGCTCAAACTCGTGCAAAAATAAAAATGAATGGGGTTAACCTTTACGTCAAAATTCAATGATAATATTGAAAGCAATATTATCCACTTTTAAATTCATGGCTCCCATTGTTCACTAGGTCGACTTACTTAATAAGTCAAGACCATGGCATAAAGAGAAATGATTTTATTTAAAACCAAGTCAAAATTCTCACCAAAATGATGAAGGCTCGGAAAAAAGAAACTTTGAACCCTAAAATCATTTCACACTTTGCATTCGATATTCTGGAGAGCTTTCTGCCGCACCGCCAATGGATAGGGTTTCAAGCTTGAAAGCTTACCATTTCATGTTGTTTCTGATGATTACCATGGAAATTTTGTAGGTCAAAGCTTGGTAAGTATTCTTTTAGATAGAAACCTGGACTTTCTTACTAATTTCGAAGCTATTTTCTGGTTTCTTGGCCGCAGCCATGGCCATATTCTAATGTTCTTTTGCTTTCTTTGTGTATATTTCTCCACTCTGAGGCTGCCATGGTGGATTTCTGAAGCTTTTGTTGTGTATAGTGAATAATTTTCTCTCAGAAACAAAGACATGTAAGCTCTTCTCCCATTGAACCTTGCATCTCCTTCACCATTCTCTGTAAGCTCGATTTGAAACTGTTGAGAATAAGATAATAACAATATCTTTATTTCCTTTACCATTTTGATTTTTTCCTGGTGTAGACTCCATGTGGATTAAGTTTCTTTATGAAAAAAAGACTTTACCCAGGCTACGGTTGCAAGCAACAAGCTGGGTATTTTTCCTATTTGTATAGATGACAAAAACAACAAATACTATGTATGCAGGCCGCCATGGAAGACATTTATTTTCTTTCTCCTTGTCTATGAAGATAAAGGCTCAACCTCTTAATCTGTGTGTTGAAACATAAATTCATAGTCTCCATTCCTTTTGAGAATAAACATTGTCATGGGTTTCCTCTGTCATTACAGGCCGCCATGGAATTTCTGGGTATCCGTATTTAAGAAATTTGTATATATACTTTTGTGGCATCTATGGACAATCACTAAATGGTTGTATTCTTTACTTCCAAGAAATTGTGTTGAGCTTTGAAAATGAACTTCAACAAATTTTCTCTTGATTGTGCTCATCTATGATGAAATCGTTGTCACTCAACATAACTGTCCTATCATTATGTGAGTGTAACTCATGTCAGAGACTATCAATTGATTCCATCCATGGCTTTATATTCTCATGGTCACTTCATTGCCAAATTTTGACAATAGTCTTACTGCCCTTCAGAACCATGGAATTATACCTAGAAAACAACATTATGATTGTCATTTTGACATGGCTTCCTTTAAACTCCTTGATATGGCTGTCATGTTTTGCTTCCCAACCCTACCAAGCTATAAAATATATCAGATCAAAGTGAAGAAAATTACATTGCTGAGTAAAGCTTCAAGCTTGTCTACTCTTTCCTTCAAAGAGATTGTCCATTAGTCTTGAATATGGACTGTGTTTGTCATTGTGAAGATTGTCCTTTGAGGATTTGACTGCATTCAAAACATAATTTCCCCCTTTAATGTTGTTATAGATTACTCTGTTACGTGGACTGCCTTAGCTCTCATGTATGCAGCTTGTATTAATGACTATCCCTTGATTTTATCTGCATTCAAAATATGGCTATGGCTACATTTTCTGGGGTTTCTACTACTCTTTATATTAAAACTCACAATGAAATGGCATTGCATCACTATCTTCTTGTTGATTTTTTGCTCACTCTGTCAGCATTTTCTCTTTATGCTTCTGTTTCTTTAAACTCTTTCTCAATGGCTGGAATAAAACCTGAAGATATTGCTTGTCTATTCATCCTATTTTTTGTATGTGACAAAAAAAACTCTCTTTCTATTATGAAAGACTCATTTGTATTACACGCTTACAAGTATGATGCATTCTCAAACTCCTCATGAATGTTTCACTCAAAGATTGACAAAAATACAAATAAGAATCTTTTGTTATTTCTCTGTACCTTGTGAGCACGTCAATGACTGGTAATAGCTGTGACTGTCATTTTCTATTAAATCCATGTCACGGATATTGTTAAATCTGAAACTTTCTCTTAGCTCTATTAGTAGCAGTTGAATGCTTATCTTTTCAGATTCATGACTTAATAAGCTGCCCCTATAGCAGCAATATGATGAATGCATTATCCTGTAGCATGGTCTTTCTTCCTTACTGCGAGCATATGAAACTTTGAAAATTATACATAAGGTTGTCATCAAAGTCTGCAATCTCTCTTTTATCTGCAATTATTGTCCTCTTAGAGAGAGTTCACTGAGTTCTTGTCTTCAATACTGCCCTTTTCCATTGAAACTAGTTGTCCTTCTAGATGACTACTCTTTCACATATTTGACAAAGGGTAGACTTTTTCTTTCACTATCCTCTTTGTTGTGAGGTCTGCCCTAGGTTCATATCACAGTCTAAAATGCTTCTGACTATCCTCTATGTAACAATACTCTTTTATGATAGTGCTTTGCTTCTCAAAGTCTCTTTCAGACTATGTATAAATCTTGAGTTCTTAGAAACAGTTTTAAATAATTGATACTTTGTTCTCCCTTCAATATAAAGGAACTCAATACCTTACTGAGATGCAAAAGTGAGTGCAAGATAGAGCTGAAACAAAGATAACAAATGAAATTTGGCTGCTTTATGAATCTCTTCTTGGTTACAACAGCTTTTCTTAATGATTGAAATTGATATTGATGGCTCTTCACATGTAATTAGAGAGCATCCTCCTGATATGTCGGGCTCAACCCTTGTGGGAGCCCATTTTGCTCCACATATCTGATAAAATGTTCTTGAATATGATGAACCTATTCCTGCACATTGAAACAAACATGTTAGCAAAATAAAAGAAGCTAAAAGCTTCCATTGAACTATGTCTTTGAAATCTAAAATCATCTAATGGATTCCTGATCAAATGTATACTATATTTCTATTGGTAGCGTAGGCATATGATAGGATTTGATTCACATTGCTCTAACCACACTTCTATCAACCTTGTAGGTGCATCAGAGATTGGAACTGGAGCTAGAGCCACAATTGAAGACCTGGACTTGCCAATGATTCGTCATTCTAGGAAATGACAAATCACTTTCTACCCTATGCCTTCTTTATTCTCAGTTGTATAGTGTACTTTCTTTTCTTGTATCTATCATTTGATTGTGTAAATCAAATTTAGTTACTCCCATGACTTGTATGGGATTCTGGTTTGTACATTATGAATAAAACAACAAAAATTATGCAAACTTATGATATCATTTTGGGATTTTTTTGCATAATGTTACTGAAATTTACACTGTAATGAAACATTGCACAATAATGAGTACTTAGCAGAAACTTTTGAACAACTTATACCTTTTGATTTGAATTTGCAATCAGCTCTACCTGTTTGAGCTGGTAGTGAAAAATAGGTAACAACTACATTCTACACATATTAAAAAAATGATTTTCAATTAGTTTTCAAAATTTATAGGGGTAGCATGGCAAAAATTCCATTTTTCAGGATGTTTCAGACATGTCAAATTTACATCATGCATAATCATATTCCATTCATCAAATAAATCGACTTTATTTAAATCAAATCCTAAATCAATTATCAAAGTCCAAAAGTCAAATTAGTTAATCAGCATTAAATCAGCATAATCATCATTAAATTAATCTAATCCTAATCTAAGCTAATCCCATCCCACTTGCATTATCTAGACCTAGCCACTTGCACAATAAATCAATTTTATTGATTTATTAAAACCTCATTTTCTCTCAACATGACAAGTCAAACAGGGCATTTATTGCTCTTCTTTCTTGTCCCCCTCTCAAAATTAATTGCAAATTTGAATTCAAAATTCCCCCTCTTGGGCACTCTTCCCAAATCTTGCACACACATCACCTAATCACATGATGACAAGTGTCCTCAATCATTGGCTTGTTTTTGATCCCACATTGGTCCTCTTCAACATTTGCATTTTGAAAATCTTTAAATAGGTGCATCATCCTCAAGCAAATCCTTCACAATCTTCACAATCTTCACAATTTCATGCAAGGTTACTCTCTTCATTTGAGATTTGATCTTGTTCATCATCACTCCACCATCTCCATTTGCATTTGCATAATTTGAGCTTTGGTCAAGGATTGGGAAAGGGTCACTAGCACATGTGACACCAATCCAACTATGGAATAGGTAATTTGGTTTTGTTTTCATAATGCTTTGGTCTTTTTAATATCATTTGCTGCATTTGGAAGCATTTCTAAGGTATTTCATAGAGGCATTTTGTAGAGTTTGCATAACACTAACCCATGCTTGAAGTGTAGTTTGTTTGCAGATTTTGAAAAAGATGCCTACATTTGGCGCTAGAAGGAGGGCTTTGTATAGGAATGAGTCTTTGTTTCTATTTTTTTTTTATCATGAGTTTCTTTCTGTTTTACAGCATACCTTCTTTGGATTCAATCTTTGATGATATTTATTGCAAAGTTTTTGATGTTAATCTTCTTTCAATCTTCACTTCCTGAATCATCACTGACAAGTCATTAGGCTTTTAATATTTGTAAAGGACTTTTATAAAAAAAAAAAAACCTGATGAAGATTAAATTTTACTGTCTTATTAAGCAAATAAAGGATAAGCAGTGATTTAATCCAAAGCACAGCCAACTGCAAATAATATGTTCCTTCACTCTAGATACGTTATTAGAGGCATTGGATGTTTGATCAGTTAAAACTATTTAACATTCAGTGGTTTGCATTCTGGTTTATGTGATATTTGTTTGAGGCCATCCTTCGTATTTATGTAACTAGAAAATACCAAATACCAAGGAAATATTGGTTTTTATTTGTGCAACCATGTTATCTCTGCCTCACCTATCACAGATCAAGGATGAAGGCGTTGCAGATTTACCCAAATATAAAGTGCTGTCATAAAATGCTATCTGATTCAGTATTGGATTGCCATCTTTGCATTGCCAGTCAACTAATGCAAAAGAATGAAGGCATATTAAATGCAATGGCGAGTTTATACCTTTCCCATACTGCGCCCACAGGTAATATGTCTTAACTGCTCATATAAATAGTTTGAGATGACAGTAATGACACTGTAGTTGCCAGTAGTGCGTCATTTATGCATTGCAGAAATCATATCCTTCATGCGCGCCGCTTTGTACTGTGTATTCCCTGCAAACAGAAAAGAAAAAGTGTTTTCTTTATTCATTACAGTGTAAGTAATGTTGAATGAAACATGCTGTCAAACAGTCCGCACGCCTTTTCTATGCTTCCACATAGCGCATCAGAGTATTTGATATTCAAAATTTATACTATGCTTTGATTCTTTAACATAATTCCCAGTTTGGCGCAGGCTGCGAGGATGCTACCGAAAGTATGAGGAATTTGTCTTTGCACCTGCCAATTGCATTCGTTTAAAAGCTCTCAACTGCTTTGGGCGCGATTTGTCCTTTACCTATCAAATGCACTTTCCTCAAAAAACAATCTTAGCGCCTTTTCTAAAATCTTTTTGAAATTTGCAAAGCTCATGTCTATGTTTAGGGAGCAGGCAGTTAATACAAAAAACCAGTCATTAATGTATGAAAATATGTTCTCTCTTTTTAAAGTATTCAAAACTGGGATGCATGGATATAACACGCATTGAATGATTATGCCTGCTGATTTCGCTGTGGATGTGACAGAGAAAAACTGACATCGATTTCAATAACAAGGGGAGGTTGGCTTTATTACTTGATGTCTCTTTTTGTTTATGGTCATTCTGTTAAACGTTGAATTTTCATTGCAAAGCTCATGGTTGCAAGTAGTTTGATTGTGTTTTCTGATACGCAGTCCATATTAAAGGCTCTAGGTACAAATCTAAAGACTTTAGCACTTATGATCATCGCCTTGTTTTAAATATGGTTGTGGCAGACTTATGTTGATTTATTTGACAGCGAACTCTTCTTGGGCAGCGAACTTTGTTAATGGCTTTAGTAGCTTTGGTGTCTTCCATACATAAATGCGTTTGGAAATAAAGTCACGGGGATCTTTTACATCAATGGTAAAAAAAAATCACAAGAGTCTCTGACAATAGCGGCGGTGCAAAACAGGGAGTTGGTTCAAGTTGTTATTTTGATTTTCATATTCAAAGTATGAGGATTTGATTTGGGAAATGAATTTGAATCCAATAATTATCAAACATTGATGGCAACACTCAACTAATTCTCGAAGTGCTTTATTGAAGTGCTTTATTCTAAAGGAGAGCTTATATTTTGCATATCATTATGGAAAACAACCATGCATTTAATCTTATTGCTTTCTATTTAGCGGTTGTCCTTTATGTTTAATCTAAAGAAGGTTGGATGAAGGTTTCAAATCAATTTTTCTTCCATAAAAAATACCATACGCTTTTATTTAAATTTTTATTATCTCTTTAAAAGGTTTCCTCAAATGATTAACATGTCTTATTATTTCACAATACATGCATAACCCTTATTTATGATGTTTGATAGGTACCGAACAAAGGCGAAAAGATGCAAAGCAAAAGAGGAGGAGGATTCTTGTTTGAAAACACAATGTGTTTTTTAACACTTTGATTTTTTTTGATCAATACTACTTCACGAAAGGAGGGAAATGTTTTTTTGAAAACACAATGTGTTCTTTAACACTTTAAGTGTTTATTCAACACTACACGAAATTGTTTTCCTTTTCGTTTTAGAACATTAGTTTTCAATTGGGGCTAAAACGAACAATTTCATTTTCATTGCAAAGGGCTTAAAACGAACCTTAGAACACACTTAATAGATTTCGTTTTGGGTTAAAAAATTGAACAAGCAATCCTCATATTTCATTTGGTGCTTAAAATGAATTCACAATTGCTTTTGAAGGGTGTAAAACGAACAAGTGTTTGATTTGTGTGATTGTCTTTTGAGTACGTATCCTCTCCCCTTGCGCTTCGTGCGATCTAGGGTGCAAGAGAAATACTCAAAATACATTTTATTGCTTTAAAACACTTCATTTTGGGCTTAAAAATTGAACATCTTGTGAGAGTGTGAGTAGGGGCATTGCATATTCTCGCTCTTTGTGCCATCAAAGATCCATCGAAGCTACTACATTGTGTCTTTGTCAGCTTTTTGTTTATCTTAGAGGGTCTGCCTTGGGGAAAAAGTACTCACCCAAGCGACGACTCAACCGGGTGGTAACACTCTAAAGCCAAGAGCATTTCCCAAGTACTGATATAAATGAGGATTTTGCTAAACGCCATAATCACGCCAAGGTCTGGCTAAGATGGATCCGGGGGACTTGCCACTGCTAGTCAACTCCTACTTAACAAAGTCCTTACTAGAACCTATGTGTTAGAATTCTTTCAAAATCCTAATCGTTGTTGGTAAAGAACCCAGTCGCCTCGGGTCAGCCTCCCACACTTGCATTTACTTTTAGTAGAGATGGAAAGCATGCCATGGGAGTTTCATGGGTGTTGATGCTTTGGCTGCCCCGTGATAAGTGAGTGCCGTGGAGTGTATTTCAGTGGGGTCAAGCATCTAACCATCCGCTAAAGTAGTATGTGAAGCTGGACTTGTCCAAGTGGGGACTCAACAAACATTGCTCATTCATCCATAGGGCTTGCTTGTAATTGTTCTTGTTTTGAAAACACAAGGTGTATTCAAAAAAACATTTTGCAAACAAACACTTAGACATGATCATGCAAATTTCAAACCCCTTTTGATAGAGCAAATACCTTTTGACAAATTTAAGTGTTGTTGCCTTCCCTTGGGATTATGTCCTTAGAGGTTTCTCATCACTTGAATTTATATCGTCATTTGCTCTAACTAGGGTTAACCTAGGAAATCCCTTTGCCTCAATTTCTTGGAATTCCCACACAACACTTTGTGGGAAGAAAAGGAATTTTGACATAGGACATCTTTAGTTTGAAACATAATCAAGAAAGTGTATTTGGTAAAAAGAAGTCATTAAAAGCAAAGATAAGCAATTGAGCCCCACACATGTCTTTTCAATGATTTCTCACAAGATCAAGATACAAAAACCCAAGAAAAGGAAACTTAGCCCAAAACAACATCAACAAAGACTCAAAAGGTTATATGATTTTAGAGAAAAGTTGTTGGCTAATTTCTATAGACATGTTTCAAGAGACAACCCCACTTTATATTCATTTTACTACACACAAAATCCAAGACTGTTTCAAGGGATTGGATACCTTGCTTAGGGCATAACATGTTCTTCAATACCTTGGTCTTGTTAAACAAAAGTCTAAACTAGGGTCATTCTAGAATCAAAACAAACATTCATCCATCAAAAACATCATCAACCATAAACATCTCACCAACATTTTGAGAAAATCTTGAAACAACTATGCTAGGCTCCTTTGGTAGACATCAAAACCTTTCAAACATGAGACTTTGAATTCTTCAAACATCAAACATCAAACTTGTTCAACTCAATTGTGTGTGAATGAATCCTTTTGCACATGCTTAGTTGAATTATCACTTTGTTCAAATTAATGGTGGATAGATGCATCCTTCTCCCATCACTAATTTGGATTATCTTTTGGTTAGCTTGTGAGTAGACACATCCTATTCTCACTTCTAGATCAAATTATCCTTTATGAGCATTAGTTATCTTTTTTAGATCATCATTCAAACATCTTGGGGATATCTCTTGCTCAAACATCAAACATTCAAAAGACAGAATTCAAAGTCTAAACATCAATCAAAGCAAACCCAAAGTACCTAGCATCACATCAAGATTTTCAATACAAATTCAAAACTTCCATTCTCACCCATATATCATACACCTTTCATCTTCACATCTTTGATCTTTTACACATCCTAGTTTGCTCTTTTATGGTTCAAACAAGATCACAACACAAGAGGAACATGGAGTTAAATCAAGAAACATCAACCACAAGTGATCTAAGCCAAAACATTCCAGAAATCCAAATCACACCACTTCCAGACCTCACTATCACTACACACGATCCACAAAAAGAGGTCTTGGTGGAAGACATCACACCAACAGAATTAAGTGAGGAAGAAGTTCTTGAGATGCTCAAACAACCAAAACTACAAAAGTTTCTTCGCGCAATGGCTAAAATAAATCCATCAATTCTCAACACTATTGAGGATGAGCTTCTTGTACCAAATGACCAAAACACCCTTCCACAATCAACCACTTCCATTACCACCATAGAACCTACTATCAATGAGGATGATACCCTCTTCAACACGCATCAAAATCCACTTTACAACCCACTTGGATTTATCGATACATCTGAGGTTCCTTACCATACCACCTCATCATTTTCCCTTGACACGCAAGTGTCTAGACCTTTGGTACAAGCAAGCTCATCCGAAATAGAGAGACCCTACGGATTTGTCTCTTCATTTGCACAAGAAAAT
>VDFB02274348.1:0-14868 GCA_007258455.2 Sequoia sempervirens | reverse complement strand
GTGATGTCAACGTAACCAAGAATAAGACTATGGATGTCCTACATGATGTCAATGTAACCAAAATAAAACTTCTATCCTTGACCCTATCTATCAGCCAAGACTCCTTCAATATCTCCTAGATGCTTGGAGATGCTTAAGACTAGGTCAAAATACCCTATATTCTCTTCATTTGTTGCATGGCTCATCAAGTTTCCCTATATGTTCTCTAACTAATCATGATTGCATGGAAAGAAGTTATAAGTACTCATTAAACTCTCAACTATTGGAGCCTCCTCAAACTTTCCCATAGCACGTGGAAAATGATTAGAAATGATTAAATTCCCTAATAGGGTGTGGGAAATATTTTAGGAAAACATTTGACACTAATTTGATCCATTGAATTCTTCTTCATTCTTATATATTCCTCAAATATACCTTGCAATACCCTTATCATACCTAAATCTACTACATTCATGTCTTTGTTAGCTAGCATGTAGGTGATAAAGTATGGTCCATGAATTTTTATGTCTTCTTTTTTCATTTTTCTGTACAATCCTTTTTTATCTCACTACTAGGTCCTCACATAAAAAGAAAAGAAAAACATTACTTCTTTTTCTCATCTAAGGCCCCTAAGGTTTTAAACCCCTTAGATGCAAGGATTCAAAGCACATCAACCATATGGTACAAATGACTAAATCCCAAAGATGATTTGTAGCAATGAAAGAGTTTGGAAAGGTAGAGAGAGCTACACTATTGACTCAGGAGAAACTTCAGCTTTCAAAAATAAAGCCAATTAGGCTGGCAGACATGTGGATCAAGACAACATTTGGTGGAAGAGGAAGAAAGATGACTAGAACTCTGGAGGTCCACCATACTAGATTTTGATATTCAACCATGAGAGTAGAAGAGAGAGCTAATATCATGTATCAAAACATTAAGCATGCATTCTTCCAGCCAATGGATAAGGAGATGATTAATTTTCTTCATTTTCATTTGCATAACCATATCACAGCGTGGGAACCATGAAGACCAAGGATGTCCAGTTTTATGTGGAGGTAATGGATGTGGTCCAAACTTTAGGAGGGCCAAGAAGGTCAATGTATGATCTTGATGAATGATAGAAGAGGGGTTGGTTAGACAAACCAGGGGCACCTAGTCATGAGTAGGGACCTATAGGTTAGATTGGTGAAGCAAAGCACCAAGGAGGTCTTACAAGGAAAGGCCTAGAGCAGGTACATACAAGGAAAGGCTCCTTCCTGCCTACTCCTCTTCCTTTGTTTGAACCTCCTTGAGGTACTCTACCCCTGTTATATCCACCTCTTGTAGATGTTTCACCTCCATGCTCTGTGAGTTTTGACTCTCCTTGGTTTCTTTGGTCATTGCCTCTGCCTTGGTAGCCACCACGCTGTCCTCTTTGATCTCTTTGATCTTTGCCTTTGCCTCTACCCTTAGAAGTCTGATCTTGCTTCCTCTTGCTCATCTCTTGCAATCTTTAATGCCAATTTATTAACCTTAGTGCATTGTTTTGAGGCTTAAGAGAACCATCTCCTCTTGAATGTTCCACTTCAAATCGTTGAGATACCTTGCCACCTTGATACTTTCATCCTCTGTGACATTGGACCTCATGCAAAGTCTTTGAAACTCCTCAGTATAAGAACTCATCTCCTGATCTCTTTGCCTCAAACTTTGTCTCCTCTTATGCAACTGAATTTCATAGTCTTCAGGTAGGTATGCTTCTTTCACCTTGGTAACCATTCCCTTCCAAGTAGAGATAGGTTGCTTCCCTTCCTTCTCCCTCTCTATCTAAATGAATTTCCACCAAGTTAAGGTAGAACCTCTTAGTCTTGATTTAGCCACCTTTACCTTTTGTGCTTCAGTGACTCCATCACACTCAAAATGGTTTTCCATTCCCTCTATCCAATCCATAACTAAATCAGCCTCCATCTTTCCACTAAACAGTGGTACTCCTTCAAGTGCTTTTCCACTCAAAGCCTTCAATGCTTTCAAGAAGGGATCCTCCTTCAATATAGGGTCAGGTTCAAGGATTCTATCCTCCTCTGCAACCTCTTCTTCTTTTGCTATCCTTCCATCAAACCACATAACATTCAGTGCTTGCTCAAGTTGGTCTAACATCTCTCTCAATACCCTATTGTCTTCCTCTATTTCTTCAGCCCTCTTGGCCAACTCAACATTTGTCACCATGATGCTAGAACCACTAGACTCTGTCTCTGACATACAAGATCAATCCCAAATCTTTTGCTTGCTCTGATACCAATCTGATAGGGAGAGGGGTTGGAGGAATCAATCACTAATTCCTACTCTAGGCCTTTCCTTGTAAGACCTCCTTGGTGCTTTGCTTCACCAATCTAACCTATAGGTCCCTAATCATGACTAGGTGCCCCTAGTTTGTCTGACCAACCCCTCTTCTATCACAAACTCCAACCACCAAGTCCACCTTGGTTCATTACCACAACTCTTCCTTAGCCTTTACACTATACTAAAGACCAATCTTCCTCAACACTCCATCAACTCTTGCAGGGGTAGTGATAAGTCTTAAAAGGCTTCAAACTATCCTCCAAAGGTGTTTGAACAACCTCCAAGACTTCAACTTCCCATCGCTCTCACCAATCCTTTAGCTAGGGTTTGAAAGGCTAGTAACCCTTGAGCCCCTATTAGGTCTCCTTCACCTACAAAACAGGTTAGAACTCACAAATATCAAAAGGACTTCCCACTCTTTTTCCAAGTTTCTTGGTTCACATGGACAACACTCAAAGATTCTTGAGGTCTTAGCCTTCCACTGTCCGTACAAAGCTCAAACATGAAATGGAGCAAAAACTAGGGTTTTAAGCCTTCCCTTGACAGTTAGCAAACTTCCAATTTGTTTACACACCAAATGGACAGATGGAGCCTCCTCCTTCATGTAGTAACAAGGTAACACACCACCCTACCTCCTCCAAGAAGAAAATCCTCAATGGCTCAGCACCCCTGCAAGATTTGTGAACTACACAACAAGTTTTTCCTAGCTGGACCTGCATTGGCTCGCCTAGGGCATCACTTTGCTAGCAACTCTTGCACTCAAACAAAACCTACCAACTAACATATGTACAAGCATGGTGTCTAGGCACTATTTCCAAAAGGCCATACGGTTTATACGGTGGAAAAGTGCTCTAGCACCCCATGTACTCAACACTGCCTATTTCAGGCCAGCAAGCACAAAGAAACCAAAATATTTACAAAGAGACAAGAAAATGATTGAAAGAACTATCTAAAGGCTACAAAAAACTTGTACTAGATTTATTCCATCCTACACACAACACAGAACCAGATTTAATCCATTAGAGCCTTCTTTCAGACCAAAAAATAGAAAATTTCACTCAAAAAACTATTTTCCTTCAATTTCCAACAAAACAATCCATACAAATGTACTTTCAACCTTGTACAAAGGTCGAGGAAACCTTTAAATATGCTTTCCCAATATTTATTTTGCCAATGGGCCCTTCTTGGCTGCTCAAACACAAAAGGAGCATGTTTTTGCAAAAAATGTCAATAATTGCAAAAACCTCCATTCCTAAACTTTGGACTAGAACCTTTTTGTTTCTCACCCATGGTCAACATGACCTTATTAGAAAACATCATTCCAACCACAAAAATTCCTGAAGGCATACATCTAAGTCATAAACTCATTCTATACTTCCACATTTTTCCTAGTGAGCTCTCTATTGCTTCCTAGGTGCTCCTGCACCAATGAAATTAAGGAAGAAAAACAAGAGAGGAATAGGAAAAATAAAATCAATACATAGTTTCAAGGATTTTTCAAGCGAGTAAGAGAGCTATGGGAGCAACATCATCTAAAATATTTTGAACTAGAGTTTTATATACCATTTAGAGAGCTTGGTTTTCATGGAGTTCCTTTCAAATCCTCTACTTTTATTGTTCCTATGGTAAATTTTTTGGTAGAGTTGGTGGAATTACCTTTCTTAGTAATCACTATTAGTGAGATTGAGATTGTTAACCTTGAGAGAGTAGGACTTGGGAAAAGGGATTTGATATGGCTATTGTTTTCAAATAATTAAAGCGAGATGTACTCCATATGTACGCCATTCCTGAATCTTCACTTGATGGCATCAAGGAATGGATGAACTCCATGGATATAAAGTATTATGAAAGTAGAATGAACTTGAACTGGCAACCAATTTTTAAGACTATTACTGATGATCTAGATAAATTTATTGAAGATGTTGGTTGGGAATTTTTGAATATGGAGCTAGTGATTTTGATTCGATAATTCGGAAGAGTCCGGATCAAGGATAAGAACCCTCCCTAATGTAGAAGAGGAATCATAATTAGATTTCATCTGACCACCATCAAGAGTGTTACAAGCCAATCAACAAGATGGAGGGAATTCTTATATAAGGATAATTTTCAATGTTGCAGGTACCAGCTTTAATGCCAACTACAATGGCAACATTGAAATTCCCTAGCAATTTTTATGTTAAGAAAATTTCCTTTAGATGCAAGGATTCAAAGCACATCAACCATATGGCTTAATTTATATCATAAGTTGTACCATGATGTTCACTATGCATTCCTCTACTCTTTCGATTGTCAAATGTGTCACTGCCTTGTCATTGATCACCATCATATTCTCCTTTTCATGATTATTTTCTCTATCATCTTTGGTATAAAAACTTGACTATTATATTTAACTCAAGTGAGGAAACTTAAAAATCATAATGATAGGCCAAAGAAAGAATATTCAATCTTTTCATGGTAAAGGAGACCTCAATTTAATCACTATCATCCTCAAAAGGTTAATTCCATTGTCAAACATTTATTGCATATCTTAAACTATGACAAGCATTTAATAAGGGTTTTGAAGAATAGGCCCTTGACAAGTTAGCTCCATCATTTTTTATTGTCGTTGTATCTTTATTTGGCTCTTACTCCATTCCTTGCAACAGTGATACTTGGATTTGTCATACTTAACTTAGTTGGCTCCTATCAAAGCTCCTTTTGACTTGATCATCTCTTCTTCTCATATTGGTTGTCATATTTTACATTGTGTTTGGCAGCTTTTCACTTAAAATTTGTCCTAAAAAGTCTTTTGTTTTCAATGTGATTGTCGAGTTATTGCTTTTAAAATTGATAATCATATTATTTAGTTCACGTTGCATTACACATCATTCAAACTCAAGCATTTTCTTCAAATTCAATAACTATTTGTGATTGAATAATTTGTTGTTCTATTTTTTTAGATGTTGGTAGAGAAACACCTAAAGCGTAACGTGGCAATGGATATTGGTGTTTCTACTGCAATAGAATCCTCAATGGCTCTAATAGGGGAGGTATGAGGAAAATTACTAAATTTCAATTTACATTAGTTGTTATAGATGAACTAGTTCTAGTGAAAAATCAAACCATTATTGATTCGTAGTTTAATTCCTATTCGGATGGTTTATACAGGGCTCAAGCATGCCTGAGCATCAACGTGCAAATATTTCCATCGAGGAGAGTGATCGTCAAATGGCTGTAAGTGATTAAAATTTTGTTAAATATATTAATTTTTATAATGTAATTTCTATATAATGTCTTTACTTCTTATTATAGCAGTTGAAACAGGCAGGACCTAAACCTAGAATGCTTGAGGAGCCTCCTCAACAAAATAATTGTGATTTATGCATCTCCGGATCGCCGAGGGAAAGGGAAAAATTCTGTTTGAACGAGGCATGGAGAGAATGAATTTTTGAGATGTAGAAACCCTTTGTTGTATGCCTACATGGCAATTTTGTACATATTTTGTATTTTGATATGTTGACATTGTGCTATATGGCATTCGTGACTATATGGCTTTCTAACTTATATTTTATACTTATATTGACATATATTGATGTAAATTCATACATGGCTATTTGATTAATACAAATCTTTTTATCGATGGAGTGTCCATATTTGCATTATAAATTCATGGTTCAATAGATATAGGTTACATGTATTCAAATTCTTATACTTGCAACTACGCACATATACTTTTTGACTTATGTTGGAACAGCTCGAAAAAGTGTGAAAATTTGTGTTTGGAAGTCAAATGTAAGCCAATTTTGCAATTCCCGGTTCTTGCATACTCGATCTTATGGACTTATTCCTTCCTAGCACATATTGTGAATATTTCTAATTTGGTGCAGAAGACAAATTCCTCATTTTTGAACCACTGTTTTCTTGTTTGCCTTCCACATAGAAAAATGTTCACACTTTTCAGATTGATCAATGATCAATAATGGCTGATTGTAAACACTTGACATTTTTATGTTTTGAACTTTAATTTATAATTTTGTAAGTTTATATTCCTTAAGATTGATTACATTGCATTGCACATCTTTCAAAGCTCAAAGCATTGCTTTCACATTGCATAACTAACTAGATGTTGATAGATGACAAAATTTCAATTACAATATAGTTTTACAAAAGTCAGCCTAAGTAGTTGTAGTGCTACACATTGCATAACTAATAACCAGAACTGTACCAATTTAAAATTTGCTTGTCTTGGCATTCTATGAGACCACATTTCTTTGAGGCATTTTTTCAAATAGTTCACTGCCTTGTCTATACTACCACATTTTTGATACATGTCTACCAAAGCATTTTGTCAAATAGTTCAAGTGTTGCCTTGTTGCTATGCCTAAAAGCCTAAAAGAAGTGCTTCGAACAAGCTATGCATGCTTGGAAAAAATCTATCAAAAGCATAATAGTAAGCAATATCATAGACAAGGTAGTGAACTCTTTGAAAAAATGCCTCAAAGAAATGAGGTCTCATGACCTAATGGAATGCCATGACAATAAAAAATATTTGATTGTCATGGCATTCCATCACCATGAGACTTCATTTCTTTGAGGCATTTTTTCAAAGAGTTCACTGCAGCATGCATGCTAGCACATTTTTCATACATGTCTGTCAAAGGCATCAAGCAGTTCATTGCCTTGCTGCTTATGGCTAAAAGCCTAAAGCAGTGCTTTCAAACAGAGTATGGATGCTTAGAAAAAAATCTATCAAAAGCATAATATTAGCGATAATAGATAGGGAATATGAACTATTTGAAAAAAATCGTCAAAGAAATGTGGTCTTATGGTGGTGGAATATCAAACAGTTCACTTCCTTGTTGCTATGGTTGAAATCCTAAAATAGGTGCTTCCAAAAAAGCTACATGGATGCTTGGAAAAAATCTATCAAAGCATACTAATAAGAAATAGCATAGAAAAGGCAGCAAACTATTTTGAAAAAAAGCCTCAAAGAAATGTGGTCTCAATGGTGATGGAATGCCATGACAATCCATAACAATTTGCTTGTCATGGCATTCGTCATGCCATTCCATTACCATGAAACCACATTTCTTTGAGGCATTTTTTCAACGAGTTCATTGCCTTGTTTATGCTAACATATTTTTCATACACATGTCTATCAAAGCATTTTATCAAACAGTTCATTGCCTTGCTGCTATGGCTAAAAGCCTAAAACAGGTGCTTTCGAACAAGCTATGGATGCTTGGAAAAAATCTATCAAAGCATAATAGTAAACAACAAGCTGATGCAATACAAAGATTGCCAAACAACTCAACAGGCCCATTCAAACTACCACAATTCAAGTTACATCAGGCCCATATCACTAAGACCTGGCAAACAATAGGAGAATGGCCCTGTTCCAGCATACTACACTCAAACCCTTGAGGGATCGATCACGGTTGAGCGTGGCTTCGGAGCGATTCCATGTTTGGAGTGAAAGAGGACCATTCTAGTGTAGAAATGCCTGTTGAACCGTTGGAGCGATCCATTTGGTCACACAGAGTTCGCGGAGACAAAAATTGCACCACCTTTGCAACTTTCCCGCTGCTTCCATCACGACACTTTCCATCAGCGGATACCATGGGAAAACCACTCACGAAATAACAAAGCGAGAGAGGTTATTGTAGGGGGCCCAATGCAATCCCATAGGATCCCGGATGAGAAGTTTCTAAACATCATAATTAATGCGAGTAACCTCATCTTGAAGTTTGCACCCATTTTGCCTTTAGACCCATGGGGATGCGATCACGGTTGAGCGTAGCTCGGGCGATTCCGTGTTTGGAGTGCAAAGAGGACCATGCCTAGTGTAACATGCCTATTTAAGCGTGTTGGAATAATGAAAAGTCCATTTTGGTGGCATGAGTTGCGAGGCGAAAATTGCACTTACGCTGCAACTTTCCACTTTGCTTCCATTTGACACTTTTTTCCATCAATGCAGCCCAGACACCATGGAAGCGGCGAGAGAGGTTATTGTAGAGGGGCCCAACATGATCCCATAGGATTAGACGAGAATTTTCTAAGCATCACGGTGTCCGAGTAACCTCTTGCTGAAGTTTGCAGCCATTTTGCCCTTTGGACCCTTAAGGGATCGATCCCGTTGAACATAGCTCGACCATTCCGCATGTTTGGGTGTGAAAGAGGACCATTCCTAGCATAAACATGTCTATTTGAATGTGTTGGAATAGTCCATTTGGTCACACAAGTTGTAGAACAAAAATTGCACCACCTTGCAACTTTCCACTACTTCCATTTGACACTTTTTCCATCAACTAAAAACTGGATACCATGGGAAAACCACTCTGAGATAACAAAAACTGAGAGAATTTATTGTAGAGGGGCCCAACATGATCCCACAGGATCAGACGAGAAGTTTCTAAGTATCACGGTGTCCGAGTAACCTCGTGCTGAAGTTTGCAGCCATTTTGCCCTTTGGACCCTTAAGGGATTGATCCAATTGAACGTAGCTCAGAGCGATTCCGTGTGTTTGGGTGTGAAAGAGGACCATGCCTAGTGTAAACATGCCTATTTGAACATGTTGGAACAGTCTGTTTGGTCACACGAGTTGCAGAACAAAAATTGCACCACCTTGTAACTTTCCACTACTTCCATTTGACACTTTTTCCATCAACTGAAAACTGGATACCACGGAAAAACCACTCCGAGATAACAAAAACTGAGATAGGTTATTATAGAGGGGCCCGACATGATCCCATAGGATCAGACGATAAGTTTCTAAGCATCATGGTGTCCAAGTAACCTCATGTTGAAGTTTGCAGCCATTTTTCCCTTTGGACCCTTAAGGGATCGATCCAATTGAACGTAGCTCGGAGTGATTCCGCATGTTTGGGTGCGAAAGAGGACCATTCCTAGCGTAAACATGCCTATTTGAATGTGTTGGAACAGTCCATTTGGTTGCACGAGTTGCGGAATGAAAATTGCTTGTAAGTGCTAAAACACTAAATCGGGTGAACATGCAAACCAAAATGAATCTTTATAGGATAAATACATTTTAGGGTACCTATTTTGGGCATTAAAAACATATATCAATTTTAGATACACTTGTTTTGGAACACATGCCTGCTGTCCCAACTTCTTTGCTTCTAAAGAACCCCAAACATGCAATGAGTTTTGCTTGTTTTGTGTAGATTTTTCTTAAAGAGGCACTTAGGAGTGATGGAAATGGTTGTAATTAGTCTGTATGAATCTGAATTAGGGCTTTGGGGTGAAGGGGTTAGCCTAGGTAATCAAAATCCTAGTGTGATCAACAAATTAAGCCTCTTGGGGACAATGATACATTGGTCCATGGTTGTTCTTCCATCCACTATCAAAAGGTGAGACTTTGGGGTCTTGTAGAGGCATATCATAGTTGCCTAAATTTAGTAGTTTGAGCCTGGTATAGGCTTGTGGGTGGATTTTATTTAGACTGTCCTACCTTTCAAAAATCTGTTGTCCCACCAAAACTAGGCCTGAATAGCCCCCTTTTCCAAAGCAACCCTATTCAAAACTTATCACCTGACCATGAAACTTTCTACAGTATCTTAAATTGTTCCCAAACCAAGTATTTTCTAGGTTTTAATCTCCTATGACACCCTCAACATGCTCAAACACAAAACCCTCACGAAATTGCTCCAAAAACTAGGGCCTCTTGAAAAATTGACTTCCACACACTTCCAGAATCTTCTCTTTGACTTTTCACCATTAAATCATCATTCATAAACACCTTCAACTCAAAAACATGCCCCTCATTAAGGTAGATCTCCTGCTGCTACACTTTAGGCATCATTTTCATGCAGTTTTCAATGTGAAATCTCGGTGTACACCCTATCATTCCTCCTTCCTGCACATTATTTTGTTAGATCTGTATTATACATGTAAGGATTGATCCATTTCACAAGTCACAACAACATTCTTTCATGAAATGGATCAAATATCCGATGGTAAAAATTGTTCCTTGACCAAACTCTTCATCCTTTCCCATATAGAAACTTTTTCCAACCCTCTAGCCATCCTATCATTCTGAAAACTAGTCCACCATGTCAGTGATGTACCTCTCAACTTTGTCTTAGCAAACTTAACCTTCCTCTCTTCTTCCATCTCTTCAAACTCAAAATAGTTTTCTAAGGCATCAAGCCATCCTAACACCTCTTCACTATCCATCTTCCCCTGATAGATAGGCAACTCTATGTGACTCTTTCCTCCATGACCTTGTGCTACTTTCAACAATCTTATGAACTTCCTTTCCTCAAGGTCTTCTATCTCATCTGCTGGTTGTCTTTGAGTTACCCGCACATGCTCTTCTTCTTCATCATTGTCTTCTTGTTCTCCTTGTTCTCCTCGCCTATTTCTCTCAAGGCTATTGATCCTAGCCTGCATAGCTATTGATCAAGGCTATTTATGGAATGAAAGTAGACATTGCCATGAGTTGTGATCCTAAAGGGTATATCAGTAAAATGAGGGTAGAGAGGGGTAGATCTCATATCTACCATCATTTCCATGCATCTAATGATGTGATAAGGAACCTCAAAACTAATAAGGAGGTCAGAGAAAGGAAAAGGAAATGGATGTTCATGGTCCAAACAAAATAGAAGAGGATAAAAATAATGATGCTTATGTTATTCCTTTGCAAAGTACACAAGTCCCATGGAAATGATGGAGAAGATGTTTGTTGCCATGGCAGATGGGAATTTTTCTAGCATGATGAAGTTGGCAGAGCAAGAGAAAAAGGGATGGAAGTTGAACAACTTGTTCAACAACAAGCCTTGTCAACAGAATCATCAGCACAAGTTGCTCACAGCCAATCAATGCAAACTCTTGATGCACCCTTGGTTGATTATTCAAAGAATCCAAAAGAAAGGGAGAGTGTGCAAGAGGAGACTATGAAGAATGTTCCTAGAGATGAGGAAGTGAACTAACACTTCCCTTCTCCCCAAATCAATCAAGGTGATGAACAAGTTCCTAAAAATAGGCTAGCAGTTAATTTTTATGATGAGAACTTGTTCCCAATGATGTCAAAGTATTAGCTTGTAGCTAGTTCATGGATGATGATACCTTTGTTACTACAAATGACTTTAGAGACTTCATCATCAAAGTGAAGAAAAATGAACTTAATGAAAAATTGGATAATGAAAAGGAGTTGACCCATCTACGTATGAATAGGTCACTCAAAAAGTTATCTAATAAATAGATTTTCATGCTTATAGAATCACTTTGGAAGAAGGGAGGAGATTAGTTAAAGAAAGTGGTATTCTTGTGTTTCTGATAGGGAGGGGGTTGGAGGAATCAATCATAGATTCCTTATCTAGGTCTTGCTTGCAAGACCTCCTTGGTGTTTTTTCTTTCCACCTTAACCTATAGGACCCTTCTCAAATTTAGGTACCCCTGGTTTGTCTGGCCAACCCCACTTCTATCACAATTCCATCTACTAGGCTAACCTTGGTGCAATGCTCCAACTCTTCCTTAGCCCTTAATCAATCCTAAAGGCTAACCTATCCTCAAATCTCCATTAGTTCTTGGTTGGTTTGAAGCCATTGAAGACATCTCTACACCCCTGCAAGAACTAATGGAGTGTTAAGGATAGATTAGCCTTTAGGGTAGATTAAGGGCTAAGGAAGAGTTCAAGCATTGCACCAAGGTTAACTTGGTAGATGGAATTGTGATAAATGAGGTTAACCCGAACTGAAGACACTAAACACTGAAAGGGTTCTCAGGATTAAGATGATGGCTAAAACACCAAGGAGTCTTACAAGCAAGGCTCAGCTTGAGAATATGTGATTATTCCTCAACCCTCTTCTTCATCATTGTCTTCTTGTTCTGCTTGTTCTCCTTGCCTATTTCTCTCAAGGCTATTGATCCTAGCCTACATGGCTTCTCTCTCCCTTCTCCATTGCCTCTCTTCCCTTGCTTTAGCCTGCTCCCTTGCTGCTTCTTGTTCTCTTCTTTCCCTTCTCTCCCTTTCCAAGGTTTCCCTCAACTCCTCCAACTCTCTTGCTAACTGATTTTTAGGTTCCATTGCTGATTCTTCAATCTCTAAAGGACCTGCCTCTCTAATGCCACTATGATGCTTGAGGATATGTGACTCAAAACAAAACTCAAAGGCTTGAAGGTTTTTTCAATGAAGTAATCTCAACCATGTTCTAAACAACGTTAAGGAAAGAAGCCTCAAAGTGCACTTATGACTCCAATATTTCTCCTATGGACCCAAACCCTTGGAATGCCCTTAAGGGACACAAACAAACTTTTCTTGAATGTTTTCAAAGCTCCAAACCTCTGACTCAAACAAAAACCCACTTTTCCACCTTGACTAGGCTTCCAGCCAACTTAGGCCTCCAACGGTGGTTTTTTTGACTTTTCTAACAACTTTTCCAAAAGACTCACCAAAATAATGATTGAATTAGGTGTGTTTTGTGATGCTACACAACATACCAAAATCTTGATAGCACTTGTTTTAGACCAAACCTTTCAAAAATCTGTTGTCCCACCAAAACTAGCCTAGATAGCCCCCTTTTCCAAAGCAACCCTATTCAAAACTTATCACCTGACCATGAAACTTTCTACGGTATCTTAAATTGTTTCCAAACCAAGTATTTTCCATGTTTTAATCTCCTATGACACCCTCAACATGCTCAAACACAAAACCCTCAAGAAATTAAGTTCAAAACTAGGGCCTCTTGAAAAATTGACTTCCACACACTTCCAGAATCTTCTCTTTGACTTTTCACCATTAAATCATCATTCCTAAACACCTTGAAGGAATTTGAAGGAATATTTTAAGTATGAAAGTCAATGAATAGAAAAATGTTAGAGAAGCAAGGGTTTCAAAGACCTATTAAGAAACCTTATGACAATTCAAGGCATCATACAAACACAATTTGAAGCACACCATTGAATGCAAGGATATAGAGTTTAGAGGAGGTGTTACAAGGGAATTTAAACTAAAATAGATGATAATGGCAAGATCACTAGTCTTAATGTCCAATTTGAGATGTGTTCCAATTTGAAAGGACCTAATGTCCTAATTTGAAATAGATGACTTTAAAGGACCTAATGTCCAATTTGAGATGTGTTCCAAACTAGCTTAATGTGATGCAGAGCAAAGGAAGAAAAATCTCAATCCACACTCAACTTGACATTCATTTAACAAATTCTTGTTTCCCTTACAAATTTGAGTTGTTTTTCCTTCATAGGCTAGAAGAGCAACATTTGTGCAAGATTGCAATTTTCACACTATTGACTCAGGTAATCTAAAAGACTCATCCTAATTCATGACTAATGATTTGGTAGACATGTATGCAAAATGTGGAAGCATAGAGAAAGCATGCAAATTTTTTGACAGAATTCCTCAAAGAGATGTCATCTCATTGATTGCAATTATTGCTAGATATGCACAAAATGGATTTGTTGAAAATGCTTTAGAAAGTTTCAAGCAAATGCAATGGGTAGGTATAAATCCAAATTCCACAACCTTTGCCAACATCTTTCCTACTTGTACCAAAATGGGGGCTTTGGAACAGGGTATGAACATCAATCAAAGAATAAATAATAGAGAAATTTTGTTAGATGTTGTAGTTGCAACTGCCCTAGTAGACATGTATGCAAAATGTGGAAGCATAGACAAGGCTTGTGAACTGTTTGACTAAATTCCTGAAAGAGATGCCATCTCATGGAATACGATGATTTCAAGATATACACAAAATGGATTTGTTGAAAAGGCTTTAGAAACTTTCAAGCAAATGCAATTAGCAGGTGTGAAGCCAAATTCCATAACCTATGCCAAAATGGGAGCTTTGGAGCAGGGTATAAACATCCATCGGAGCATAATGCTAGATGCCTTCAAAACTACAAGAATGGGAAGACATTAAATATGCATTTATTAACATAAAAAAATGAGACTTACTAACAAATTTTACCATCAAGTATAAATTAATAAGAACAGTTGTGCATATACTTACAAATTAATAAGAACAGTTGTGCATATACCTACAAATTAATCCAATGAACCATCCGGGTCTGCTCTACTCTTTATTGTGTCAAGTATTGCCTCATGGTCGACTCACGCACCTTCCACAAGGTCTTTGTCTCAGTTGGGTCTACCCTTTATATTTGGTCAAAAACATTGATGCCACAACAAGGTTTGAGAGTAATGAAGAATCTTACGATGCGTGTCAAATTCCTCAAACAACCAATGTTTAACACTCTCATGTGGGTACCTTCTGAGCCACGTTCTAGTAAGAACAACTGATCCTATAGGGTATTCAATGTTTTCTCCATCTACAATTGGGGCTTCCAATTTTTTTTTTTGCCTCAACACAACGACACAAGTAATAGTTTGTACCTTCTTCGTTGTCTTCATCTGCAATAATTGCATAAACATGCCCTACATTTATATGTGCAACATATCTATTGAAATTAGTCAACATTATGAATACAGTACAAAGTAAGATAACAATATGGAATTTCAAATACTAAGCAAGTAGATATATTACCCGGTTGAACTAGATCTGATACATGGTCAAAGTCGACCGATGATTCCATCTGTGTTAGTTCCAATGCCATCGA
>VDFB02274347.1:0-37758 GCA_007258455.2 Sequoia sempervirens | reverse complement strand
TCGTTCTGCTTCTTCCCAATTGTGAAAATGTGATTTAATTCAATTTAGTTTCTCACTTTATGTCTTACAAATTTCACCCTAATTTTGCATTAAACACACTCCAACTTCAAAAGTTGATAAACACTTTGTAGAATACACTGTAAACCCTAAAATGCTTCACAATCCTCCAGTTTTTCTTCTTTTTTTTTTCCGAAAACTTTTCCAACATCTTCAAATTGACACTTTACATCATATATCCTCGTGTCATTGCTTGACACCTCTTATATCGGGGGTTTGTTAGATTTTGTTGTCATTGCTCCCCGTAAAACCATTGTTGGGTTTAGTTTTTAGAAGAAGTATCTACACCCGATGCAGATACAAATGCATTTGATTCATCCTTATTCTCAGGTTCTTCCTTTTTCTTCCAAATTTTATCCATTTCCTTTTTAACCTTAGTAGGATCAATTTTATTCACAATTTTATTCTTTTGATCTGGATTAGCTTTCTTCTCACTTTTTCTTCTGCAAAATTTTGAAATGTGTCCCAATTTATTGTAGGTGTAACAAACAACATGTTTCTGACCAAACTGATTTACATTTAACCTTGATATGCATTGATAGCTTTATGTCAGAAAGCATAACATATATAGCAATATCCTTGAAAAGATTGAGCCATTCTACTAGCACTAAGTCTATTCATCATTGTCTGACTTCTACACTAAATAGCATTATGTCCAAACTTATTACAATCAAGGTATTGTCCAACAAAGAATCCAACATTCTGATTCATTCTACTTCTACATTCAGTTGCCCTATGAACAAATTTATTTCATGAAAAGCAAATGCCATTAAAAATGGGTACCTTTGAGCATTAGGTTATTGGATAGGAATTCTTCCGGTATTGCTTCTAGGGTTCTTGATCTGCCTTCCATTTCTTTGAGTCTTCCTTTGATTGTCCACTTTGTTAGGAATTTGATTTTCCTTTGAGCTTTGTCCTTCTTCAAGTCCCAAACCACTTTTATCCTTATAGGGTTTCTGAAAAGCAATCAATTCATCAAGCTTTGTGGTGCTTGCTTTAAATTTATCTTCATGAGCTTTTGCCTTCATTAAGTTAGATCTTAGTGTTACCACTTCTTGTTCAAGATTTGTGCATTTATCAATTTTGCTCTGGATTTTAGTTTTTTGACATTCTTCAATTCTTTTCTTTTCTTCCATTTGCACCTTTAGTCCGATGATGTCTTCATTAGCTTTCTTAAATTGATCATGACTTTTCTATGACTTTCTTTGAACTTCTTGATTTGTTCTCTTAAGTTTTTGATGCATCCATTTGCTTCTTTCAAGTTTTCTTTCAGAGTTTCTTTCTCATCTTCACTTTTATCCAGATCTTCAAGAGCAACATGGAGTTCCTCAGTTGCAGATATCTCTTCCAGAGGAGCAAGATGCTTTTTCTCAGCCATATGTTCACACTTCAAGATCTTCCTTAAGCTATTAAGCTTCTCAAAAGGACCTGTGCTTTGATACCAATTGTTGAAGACACAAAATACTAAGAGGGGGGTGAATTAGTATTCTACTAAACCAATTGATTGCTAACCATCCAATTATTAAAATATATCTAGCTGCAGTTGTAAGTAAAAACATGGAAATGAACATAACATCACACAACTCATAGACACTAGGATTTTTATGTGGAAAACCCAGGATGGGAAAAACCACAGTGAGGATTAACTCACAATATATTATAACTGGTTACAAAATATTACATGGCACACTGCCAGTACACACTATCCTTGAAAGGCTCACAACCGAAATACAAAAGGTATGGCTTACCGCCAGAGTACAAAAAGATATGGCTCACTGCTAGGAATATGAATTGAATGGAAAGCACCTTCTCAGTGTTGAGTACAATTCTAATTAAGCTCTAGAAGATAAAGAATCCTGCACCGGATTACAAGTATACAACTATCATCAACTACCAAAGACTTCACACTATATCACTTTGTCGCATATCTCACATCATCACTTCTTATCATCTCTATCTCTATGTGTGTATATATTGTATATATGTTTAGTATTTCATATATATATATATGATTACATCTTCATACATTAATTAGGTCGGCCTAATTGGATGTAAGCATACTTAACTCAAAATATCTTGTTGGCTTCAAAACAAAACTTATTTGACGATCAAAACAAAATGTGCAAGACACAATTTAGGTCGTGGCCCAAACCTAAAAAGGAACACTTTAAACCTTCATGCATGTACAAGTCGGCCAGAAGAAAAACATACCAAAAATTGTAAGCTAAACTTCTGACATTTATAACTTTCAACTTATTCAACCAAAATTGTTGAATCACTGACCACGAATGCATCTAAGACCCTTGAAAAACATATCAAAATTATATGAGCCAATTTTTATTTCAAAGTGATTCTAGACCAAATTACCAGATCAATGTAGTGCAAACATAGATTACAAGATGAGTAGATAATTAGTCACTGTTGGAAATTGAAGGTAAAATATTGTAGCTTAAAGCTTGTAAAACCTATGTGACTGTAGATTAAATTAAGTGTTCTTTGTCACAATTCTTTGTAAATGATTAATATGTTTAGATTCATTTTACCAATTGTAGAAAGAGATAGAAGATTGTAGAAGAATGAGACAAGAAGATAGAATTGACACAACATATATGTGGAGAAACCCTTTTGGGAAAAAACTCCACCACCAGAATCAATAGTGCTTTTATTATTTAACCTTAGAACAAGATTACAATAACACTATATCAATCCTTAATTGATATGCTTCCTTTTCCTTCAACAATCCTTCTCCACAACTTGTAAATAAACTCTGATTACACTTGGAAGCACAAGCTATCCATGCATTCTATGTGACCAAGAACGAATCCACACATCCCATGCCATGCTTCAAACCCTCACACATGCACAAGCTCAACCTACTAACCTGTAACAATCTCTGATAGAACTCTCTTCAACTTGCTTCAATTAATAGATAATTATGAACATTGTAAACTCCAAAGAGTTGACAATTACAAGAGGGTAAAGCTCCTCACAAAAATCTATGCCTAGATTGGGCAAGTAGAGTTCCTTCGCAAAATCCAAAGTCAAACCAAGTCCTTCCTCAATTTAGGCACCCCATACTAAATACTTAATTGATCGCTAGTTTCAAAGATATCTTGCAAGCATCACCTCAAAGTTGGTGCCCAAGAATGGGCCCACTTAACCGAGCCTTGTAAATATCTTGTCATGTAAAAGGTGTTAACTGAAAGATGCCAACTTGGGCACCCAAGGTGGGTCCAAGTCAATCTGAGTTAACTGAAACATATCTGAACTGAACTGAATTGAAACTAAATTGATAGTGCCACTCCACATACATTGTAAATATCAATCCCTACTTTGTAGGAACAAGACATGCATTACATAAGAGTTATCAATTCACCAAATGGTTAACTGAAACAAGGTGTGTCCCAAATCCCATGTGAGCGCCCCATGTGCTCCTATTTTGTAGGAGCTCTTCTTGGATGCCCCACATGTTCCTATCTTTTAGGAATAATTGCAAATGTCAATTTACATGTTCATTTCATTCAAATTTAATCTCTTTGTAATCCTAGTGTTGGGGAACACTTTCCAAAGACTTAGGAGATACATGAAATATGTTTAGGATTGCAATTAAATGACATCATATTCCCAACAATCACCAAACAATGTTGGCATCAATGACAACAAAGACAACGATCCAGAGGACTCCTTAATTCTTCCAACACCTAGGGTTTCCCAAAATAGAAAAGTGGATCCAAAGAGGGAAAGGGGGTCCTACTTCTCTAATTTCATTAGGAAATGAGACCACAAATAATTGACTAACTACCTTTAGGAGAATCCATTTTGTAATACCCAAAATAATTTTTTGCTTCAAAGAGACATTTTTCGTAAAATGATTTAAATCATGTAAAAATGTTGTCAAAAGTATGTTTTAGGTCAAAAAAACATAGGATTTTTGTGGGTTTGTGTCAAAGAACATGTTAGCTCTCAAAAATGCAAGAAAAATACCTCAAGAGGTTGCCAAACTCTTGGTACGTTTTAGGGTAACAAACAAGGCCAAATGGTTTAGACCTTCTTCTCTTCAGGTGCTGCTAGACCTAGGCAGGTATACCTATAAGAATGAAGCAGACTTAAATGATGTGACTTGATTGATTTTATGGATTTATTACGATGGCACAAATGTATTAGATAAAATCTTATAGACTGCTCCTACTCCTAATATTAAACTTGAAGTGCGAATGTTTTTGAACAAAGATTTTATAGAATTCTAAGATGTGGATGGTGTGACTAGTGCCTACTTCTGTTGGGCTAATGGAGTCAAGAGGTAAATAATATTTGTGTCCTATTTTTGGATACAATTCAAATTGTTTGGCACTTTTATGTTTATAACTTGTATAAACAGGAAATAGTGTAATTATCAGATTCTTCTTAATAATCCAAATGTCCTTTTCCAAATTACTGTGATTAATTAGAAGGATTTAATCATGTCTTGCAAGAACCAATTAACTGAACCACACAAGAGCAGCAAGTGTGCTTTGATAAATTGAAGAATATCCTTGATATTTTAATTTAAATAATCAGGAAGTGACAACCTTGGAGACAACCAAATAATATTTTCAAAGAAATTCAACAAACAACTGACACCATAATTGGATCACCAAATTTATGCATTCTTCTCCATTACATAATTTGAAAAGATTTTACAATGTACAACATGATATTTATTTCGGCAACAGTTCACCCTATCCAACTACCTATCCTACTTATTTCTCCTAAATCTAATCCTTTTTGATACAATTTCACTTTGTATATATACATTGCTATTTTAGGGTTACAACCCTTCATATCTGTTTGCTGCAACGCTTCAGTATTCTTCTTCTTTTGAAAAAAATATTTAATTAATTGCCCTTGGAAAATTAAATATTTTAATCATCATTTCCGTGAAATTTAATTCAATAATAATCTTCCTTCGCTAGAAAAATTCACTTCGATTTTTACTTGTATGTATCTTCAACATGCTCTCCGGGTAAAATAATTACCCCTTTAACTCCCTTTGCACTTGCTTCTTCATGAAAATCAATTTTGATTTATTATCATTTGTTGGAAACTTCGCTTCGTGAATCCTTGGGTGAAAATATTCTCCATTTATATCTCTTAGTTGAAAGATTTCACTAGATCATTTCTTCGGGTAAATAATTACCCATCTTATATCCTCCTCGGTGAAAATGTGAAACTATATTTTTAAAATCATATTGTTCTCTATTATAATCACATTTTATTTATTCTTTCGCTTCCACTTTTGATCATATGAAATTATGTATCGGGGTGACAATTGCATCGAAGAGACTTTCTTTATCCCCCACCGATCTCACACATCTCTCATCGATGAAGCCCATCTTTTGGTTATCCGTGAAACTCTCCCCTAGAACTCCTCATCAACATAACTTGCTATATCAGAGGGACTCAAGGATCTTACTCTGACTGCCCATGTTTTCCTGACGCATTTAGGGTTTTCTCCTCTATTCACTGTGAACTTAAAGTTTTCCTCCTTTGATGGCGCATCTCGACCTGATGTTCATATCCTATACTCTCCTCTTGGTTCTTTCGATGTCACCCTGTTTCTGGCATGAGAAAGGCATAGATCATCTACAAGCAAATCCAATGTCTTGGAATTGAATTATTTCCATATTTAGGGTCACAGATGATCATGTACTATGCTTACAGGCATTTGAGTGTCACCTTAAATGTGTTTAACTGTGATTGAATAGATGTTTGATTAATTTCAACACCCTTCAAGAAGCCTGTGTGACCCCTATCCTCTAGCTATCCAGTGTAATCCATTGTGTTTTACACATTCTACTAGTGCTTAAGATGCAAACTGTTCCCTAATAGTTAACTTAACATTTTAATCACTTATATTCCTTTCAACTTGTTTGTCATTTTAAGGGAATTCTATGTTTGGCATCGTTTGTTTGAAATCAACACTAATCCTTGTTTTCATATTCTCAAACATGGTTATCTTCTGTAGTAGACTTCCGCTTGGAAATAAAAAGTCCATTTTGAATCTTAATATTAGGGCCTGGATGATAAACCTGAGTCCACTTCTCATAATCCCTTGCTACCAAAATGAATCATTCGGTGGAAGAATTTGGACGCTTTTCTGTCCATTTTGTGATTGTTTTCATATGAAGGATGAGTATGTACGCCGCCTTGCTTCCTATTATCAGATATAATAGGCATTCCCCTCCTTCATAGCACGGGCAATGGAATGTTGGGAATGGTTGTTGAATGTGTTTTTACACCTGCCATATACACACATACTCAAAGGTCCTTTTAAAGATTGTTTGAGATATATTCTACACATATCCTCCATCGTTGGCATATAGCGCTTCATGAGATGACATATCTTTGAGGAGCTCTCTGCTAATACTTCTTATAGTGATCAAAAGACTTTGTGAAGGATTTGTGTATTGATCCAATTCTTTCTCTGATATCATCCTGAGCGCTTGTTGTCTTCTTCATTTTTGGGTTTAAGATTTTCTATGTTTACTTTGATACAATCATCTCATTTAAATTATTGACTACCAAGATAGTGCCACCCAAGATTAGTCTGCTATCTTTATGTGACTTCATCTGGCTGTATTATGTTTCTTATTAAAGTTTCTGACTTGCCTTATTTCCCCTTAATTTTATTCTCTGAGATACCCGACTCTTGAAGCAACCTGTAGTCTATTTGAGGTGTGTTATCCATAGCACTGTCTGATGTGTGGTGGCATCTCCTATATTATCTCCCATTTTCTAAAGCTGATAGAGGGTATGATTTCCAAATTCTGAAGCAACAAAGAGAAAACCCAAACTTAAGAACACACTTTACTATGGTTACAAGAATTATATCAAAATGTTAATCTTCAACTCGAGAGCTGTAATCAAGTTTTCACATATGGGAACCTAAAAATTTACATGAATTTTTAGGTTCCAATAGAACATATGTGCAAAATTCTAAAAATTTGAAAATTAGGGTTTTGTACCCCTATTTTTAGGGAAACCCCTGAAAATAGGACCTTTCTAGAATTGATTGAAAATGATTTTGATAGGATGAATTGACTTCACGATCACACTGGTCAAGTCAAAATCACCAAAAAAATTGCTTTACTTTGGTGGGTCTATTTTCAATTTTTAGGAATAAAGATAGGACCTCTATAGCCATTAATGGCAGATTAGCTAGTACCAAGTGCTGAAAGCTAAGCCTCAAAAGCTTCAATGATGAATCCATGGCGGAAATACTCAAAAAATATGTTATCTCACGGAGGGGATTTCAAAATTGAAAAATGCCAAAAATTGACTAACTCTGGAGAAAACACGCCTTGCTACCAAGGAAGCTATGCAGTCAACATGAGAAAAAGTGCCCCTGCTAACCAGGGGTGCCCTTGAACTAGATGATCTAGATGTCACTATTGGGTGAACTTGTCTTCAGTTGATCTTTCCAACATGAACTCAGCCTTGCAATTAATTTGTTAGCTAGCCTGCGAGACACATCAAACAACAACAATGGTTGATCATCAGAGCATGTAAAATTGAAGGTAAAACAATGCATTTCAAGAAAAAAGATCCCTTGTTGGCCAAGGGCGCCCTTGAATCTAAGCCACCTAATGAAGTTTTCAACAACTACTTTCTACAAGGTATTTGTTCAACTCTCTAACAGCTTCATGATCAATCCAATTGCACGTCCACATGACCTATCAAACAATCAGAGGCAAAGATCAAGCAGAAAACACCAAAGGTAAAGGCAAGATGAAGAGCATGGTCAAATTGAACAAGTGTCAAGGAAAAGCACCCCTGCTAGGAAAAAGTGCCCATCTTTTTGAGCAGTCAAATGCAGTGTATAAGCTTGTTGACCTCCAAGATGGTGTTCTCCATTTTGATCGATCTCAACAATGCCACCTTCAACAAAGACAATAGAAAAGTTAGACATCTGACGAAAGTAATCAGAATGCGATTGATCATGAAAGTTTGCAGCATGAAACTCATAAGTTAAAAAGCCAAAAGTGCCCCTACAGGCTAGGGGTGCCCATGCTTTTGAAGGACCTAAACCAACTTTTAGAATCCACAGAACTAGTCATCCTTTCCATGATTGAGCTGGTTATCTATCCCATGTTTTAGCGAGATCATCAGAATCATCAGTCAGTGGTGATCTCAGATCAGAGCACGAAGGGTCAAAATGGAGAAATTGAAGAACACTCAAGAAAATTGGCTAAGTCTAGTGAAAAAATGCCCCTGTTGAGGAGAGGCACCCTTGAATTTGAGACATCAGTTTTAGTTTCTGAGCTTTGCTTTGCAGCTCCTAAGCACACTCAATCAGAGTTGTTCCATCTTAGCAATGGATCTATCAGCAATAGCTCAAGATCAATGGGACGACTGGGAAGGAGGATTGAACAGAGGCACTTCACCATGAAAAATAATGAAAAAAGTGTTCAACTCTCAAAAAGGATGCCTAAAAAGTCAAAGCAAGATATTTTAAAGGTTTCTCATGTCCAAATGTCCCACAATCAATGGAAATCACTCCCGAGAACTCCAGATCAATCCAAATCACTCCTCAATCAAGAGTTGGCACCCAAACTTGATGCATTCAGACTTAAATCATTATATATCAAGCCTAGGCATCATATTTCATTATCTTTCTTTGCAGGTTGGAGGCCAAAATAACAATTTTCTCTCCAAGACATCTTTTCAAGATCTGAAAAAGGGGTTTTGCTCATTCTTCACATTTTTGAAGATCAGTTGCACAAAAAGATAATTTCTCATAGGTTGCATCCAGAGGCACAATTTTTCCAGAATTGACAGTTGATAACTTCCAATCTTCTTGTATTTTTCCTCTTTCCATGTCTTAGATCTTCTTGCATGTCCTAGAAAGCAGCAGGAAATCACATATCTAACCAACTGGGTATGATCAACACAACTAGTCTGACAAAACCCACTTGTTGAAATTTCTAGAAACATTAAACTTGTTGCCCCTATTTTTAGGGATTTTTCTAAAAAATTTACAGATTTGAAAATCAAATGAACTAGGTTTGTTTAGCATTGAAGCATTAACAAAACCCACGTATAAGATTTTTTTTGAAAAAATACTTCTCAGCAGGTGTTATTTTAAAGGGTTTTTAGAAGTTGTATAAATAGGGTTATGTGCACAGTTGATCTTTAAGTTTTTCAAGATGCAGTTCTCCCAAGTACAATAGAAGACCAAAACTATCTTGGTCCATGATTTCCTAAAAATAATAGACACCGACTTGCATCAGGGACTCAGAAAATTTGGAAGGCATAGACCAAATCACTTTACAAAACATCAAGCAATCCAAATTGCTTGAGGCTACGTCAATCCCCATCACATTACAGAGCATGGAGTTTGTAATTGCTTGCATTAGGCATTACAACCCTGCCACATGAGAAATCCGATCAGTGGATGGGTAGGTGGTATGCAGCCTTAAGCCTAAGGATGTTGAAAAATGCTTTGTTATTCCACCATGTCAAAAAAATGTGGTCATATCTGTGAGAGAATGCGAGAAGGCATTCAAAGCATCGAAAGATAAGTGCTAGAAGAGAATGGAAAAAAAATGGTTAAAAATTCAAAAGGCCAACTTGCCCAAGAATGTAGGACGTGGAGAGTTTTGAGATGAGTATGGAGTGAAGATCACTCTACTCAATTGTATCATTGGACAGGAGGAGGTGAACTAATTTTAGTAGTGGATGTACTACATCATCACCAAAATTGTTAGCAATAGAGAGCATTAGGACTGGCCCACTCTCATCAATGATACACTCCACAGATAAATGACTAGGTTCTTATAGGCTAATAGGTTCCATATGTGCTCATATCTTGTATATATAATTGCCTTCCAAGGTTATTTTAGAGCACTAAACACTGTGGGAACCTTAGGTGTGCAGAAGGTCCATGAAAATTTTTCCATGACTTGAGTTTACACAAGCAAAATGACATTTGAAGCAGATAAATGATCTTTTCATTATGCACAACATAAGGGACCTCAACCATGAGTTTACACAAGCGAATGACATTTGAAGCAGATAAATGATCCTTTGAGTTCAATAAATAAGATCCTTGGGCTCCTTATTTTGTAAGCTTTATTTACTACGCAAAATTGTTGTGCCATTGTTTCCAACAAGTTTGAAAGTGCATAATTGTTCACTCTTGGATGAGAGTTTGTTTAATTTGATAAGCAATTGTGAATGATTTCATACCTTTGTTGTCCTAAACTTTTGCAATTCATCGAGAAAGCTTGAAAAAGGAAATCAAAAGGCACATACAATTTGATCTAAAGATTTGAGTTCTTTCAACATTTTTTTCTAACAATCTATTGTTTCAATCTCCCCTTTGGACAAGTGTTGTCACCTAGATGGGTATTTTGTTGTTAATGATTGCCGTTTGATGTTGTGTAATGATCTGGTTTCATCCTACACTTTGGACAGGTGTCATCACCTCCTCGGGAATCCTGCTAGCTAGTTCATCGTAATTTGTTGTTTCTAATAAGTTGTATCCCAACCTAAACCTCAGACAGGGGCTCCTCCTCCTTGGCAAGTCTGAAATCCATCTTACCGTAAAGAGTGATTGCTTGTATAAAGCCTTATTCCAACATAGATCTAAGAGTTCAAAGCCTCAAACTCATTATGAGAGATAGTCGATTCAAGTAATCCAACCAATCCATTCCTGCTATTATACCCTCATGCTCTGTTTACCTTGAGGAGATAGGTTAGATTAAAGATTAGCATAGTTGTAGTTAAGATATCTAGAAACCAAAGAAAACCTTAGCTGCAATGCATTGTGTTTATGCACCCTTGTGTCCTGCCCATTGAGTAAAAAAGATAGGAACCTTAATTTCGTTTTACTTTTACACAAACATCTACAATCAAGAGGGACCTTCCCCTCCATAATTTGAAGAGCAACCATCACCTACTATGCATAGTTGTCCATTTCCAATAAGCACTCTAGAGGTGCTAATTGAAATGCCAACAAACTCTATGAAGGAATCTTCATATTTCCTTTTTGTGTCAGGACGGGGGTCTAGGTCAATCAACACTTTGGGGAGAAAGATTAAAAATAGAAAATCAACTCCAAATTACAATATATCACTTGGATTTAGTATATTAAGCATAAGACTGAAGGAACCAACAAAGTTTTTGGCAGATCTGGAAGAGATAAATGTTGTTGAAAACACAAGGGCAGACTACTGAGAGGGGGGGTGAATCAGTTGTCCCATAAATTATACAAATTAAACTTATTCTCAAATTTGATAAATAAACATGAAAGCATGAATCGTCACCACATCAGAACCACACATAACACCAATTTTTTTTTGTGGAAACCCTGTTAGGGGAAAAACCACGGTGGAGGTTAGTCCACAAGATTATACCCTGTTAAAAGTATAAAAAATATCAAATGGGGAATGTACATGCATTCAAGCACACTTCCTAGAGCTCACTGCTCAAATGAAAAAAGACTTACTGCCCAAAGGAAGACTCACTATCTTACAAACACATTCGGATAACATCCAGAATATTTTGAATTGAGAAAATAACATCTTCTAATGCTTGGTTACAGTTCCAGTTAAGCACATAAACACTTTCATCTGCTCACTCTTTTTCACACTTTATTTATGCCTTCAAAAGATTAGAACATTATTCACAATTAGCACATGGCATACTTCACACAAACAGTCGATCATATATATCCGCAACTAAGGATAATACCAACTACATGTCGACCCAAAAAAATATAAAATGTGTACAAACTGTTGGCCCAAATAAATGAACAATTTATCAATTTATCAATGCAGACAAAACATAGTCAACCAAAACATAGTAAGGACCCAAAACAAAATCCTTGAACATGAAACACCTTAAACAATTATGCCTTGAATATCCGCAACATGCTACAATCACCTTGTCGGCCGTGAATATGAAAATCATGAGCTCACAAAAGAAAATCACCAATCATGAGCACAATGATCAATGCGAACCAACAACACAGATAGAGCATGATCTAGAAACAACCACAAGCATCATGAATCACCACAGAAGCATCCGCAACAACTCAAATTACTATAATCACAGTATCTTCTTTTAGGAACACTAACTAGAGTAACAACAATTGTCAAAACACAAATACTCAAAACTCAATCAAATCTTTATGCGAACCTCTAAAAATTCATGTGGATAAACTAGATATACTCGTCAACAAACCCTTTAATCCACAACCTCTTATCATCAATATATTGAGCTAGCCACCATACTAGACTTCACTGCATCATCAACAACCTACAACTTCTTTTATTACAATTTTCTCAATGTCCTCAAGATATATAGCCTTAAAGACATTAATTCCAATAGTGTTGACATCAATGACAACCACATATCAACAATATCCAACAATCTCCCCCTTTGGCATTGATGGCAACACATGATGTGAAAAACACCATCAACGCAACTTTCTCTTAGCACTTTCTCCCCCTTAGATTTTGACTCTTTTCTCCTTAACTCTTTCACATTTTTTCACATGACTCTTCTCCCCTTTTACATCAATGAAAAATATACCTTCTGACTTCCTTTTCACTCACCTTCTCTCTCAAAAAGTGAAACTTGATAGATATATGCTTGGTTTTTGAATGCAACACTAGATTCTTAGAAATGTTAATTGCACTTGAATTATCACATAATATAGCAGTAGGTTCATCATACACAACTCTAATATCTTTCAACATCTGCTTCATCCACAATACTTGAGTACAATTGTTAGCAACAACAATGTATTATGCATGTGTAGTAGATAAATAAATGGCATTATGTTTCTTACTTAACCATGCAATTAGCTTCTTTCCCAAGAAAAATGCACCACCACTAGTACTCTTTATGTCATTCAGATCTCCTGCCTAATTAGCATCAGTAAAGGCACTCAAATAAAGGTCATCATCTTTAGGATACCATAGGCCAAAATCAACTGTCCCCTTCAAGTATCTGAAAAATACTCTTCACAGCTGTCACATGAGATTCCTTAGGATCAGCTTGAAATCTTGCAACAATGCATACGACATTCATGATATTAGGTCTAGTTTGAATCAAATAGAGCAATCCGTCAATCATGAGTTTGTATCTAGTCTGATTTGTTTTTGTAGAATCATAATCTTGTGTCAACTTACATCCGGTCACCATGTGTACCGACTGGCTTTGAATCTTCCATACCAAACTTCTTTAGAAATTCTTTCACATACTTAGACAAAGATATAAAAATCCCCTTATCTAGCCGAGTAATTTGCAAACCCAAAAAGAATTTCATCTCTCTAATCATAGACATCTCAAACTCACTCTACATCTCATCAAAAAACTTCATGCACAAACTATCATCTCCTCCAAAAATGATATCATCAACAAAGACTTCAACAATCAATTTTTTATCATGATCAATCTTGAAATACAAATTACTATCAGCAGTACCTTTATTAAATCTAAGCTTCAAAAAATACTTGTCCAATCTGGCATACCATGCTCTTGCAACTTGCTTAAGTCCATACAATGCTTTCTTCAACCAACAAACCATATCTCCCTAATCAGTCAATTGAAATCCATCAAGTTGCTCAATATACACTTCTTCTTCTAGTTCACCATTTAGAAATTCTGATTTCACATCCATTTGATAAAACTTGAAGTTTTTGTAAGCAACATAAGCAAGAAATAGTCTCACAGCTTCAATCCTAACAATAGGAGCAAAAGTTTCTTCAAATTCAATTCCTTCCATCTGACAATATCCTTTACACACAAGTCTTGCTTTGTTTCTAACAACTTCACCTTGCTCATTCAGTTTATTCTGAAAGACCCATTTAGTTCCAATTACATTTTTGTCCTTAGGTCTAGGCACAAGAATCCACGTATCATTCTTCTCAATTTGCAGTAGTTCTTCTTTCATTGCTTCCACCCAATGCTCATCTTTGCATGCTTTATTGACACTATTAGGCTTAGTCTTTGAGATCAAACAATAGTCTTCTACAATTTTTCTCCTAGTTTGAACACCTTTGTTTTTATCACCTATAATCTGATATTCTAAAAGATTTTTTCTTACATACCTTAGAGTCTTAGGCTCTTGTGATCTCACTTTTGCATTTTCACTAGTTTCTCCATCTTGATTTTCTTGATTCACTAGAATGATCTGAACTTGATTTGGAGTCTCAACTTTCTTTCCTTTATTTGAACTGTCATTCTAATTGTTGGAATCATATATGTAGGTTTTGTATGGTCTAACTATGTCTTCATCAACCTTGACATTAGTGTTTTCAATTACTTTCCTCAATCTCTTATTGTAGCACCGATAGGCTTTACTTTTAGTAGAATAACCAAGAAAGATTCCTTGATCACTTCTAGAATCAAACTTTCCTATATCTTCATCTCTTTTGATATAGCATTTACTCCCAAAGATTTTAAAGTATCTAACAGTAGGCTTATGACCAAACCATAGCTCATAAGGAGTCTTATGGGTATCACCTTTGACATGTACCTGGTTGAAAGTGTAAATGGCAGTACTCACAGCTTCTCTCCAATAGATATGCAAAACATTTCCTTCCAGCATCATGACCCTAGTAGCTTCTTGAATTGTCATGTTCTTTATTTCCACAACTCCATTTTGTTGAGGGGTCCACGGGGCAGATAATTGTCTCCTTATCCCTTGCTCTTCACAGAAAGAATTAAACTCACGAGAATTGAACTCACCACCTCTATCTGATCTCAAACATTTAATATTCAGACTTGTCTTTGTCTCAACCAAAGCCTTGAAAATCTTGAATTTCTCTAGAGCTTCTGATTTTTCCCTTAAGAAAGTAACCCACATCAATCTAGAATAATCATCGATAAGTAACATGAAATACTTGTCTCCTTGTAAACTTTTGACACTAGAAGGACCACATAAGTCAGTATGCACAAGCTCCAACAATTCATTTGAACAATGTTGTTTGCTCTGAAATGAAACTCTAGTTTTCTTCCCTAACTAACATTCCTTGCATATAGCATTAGTAGGATTTATCAACTTAGGAATATCTCTCACTGCCTCAGTAGAACTTATCTTGATAATATTGTCATATTTCACATGACACATTCTCCCATGCCACAACCAACTTTCATCAACTTGAGCAATCGGATAACTTTTACTAGTAGCACTTAGGTGAAAGATATTACCTTTTTTTTTTGTACCAGATGCAATCACATTTCGGGAACTCCCCAATATTCTACACTTTCCATCCTTGAATTGAAGATTGTATCCCTTGTCAACCATTTGTCCAAAACTTAAGAGATTATGCTTCAATCCTTCCACATATAGAATATCATCAATATTGTTCTTACCATCAAGAGAAATGGATCCTCTACCACGGATTACACCAACTTTTTCATCACCAAATCTTACAACACCACCATCATACTTTTCCAAGCTCACAAATTTACTTTTATCACCTATCATGTAATGAGAGCATCCACTGTCAATTACCCATTCATCTTTTTCTTCAACTCTGGTAGCTAGAGCTTTCTCCACATTTTTGCAACTAGCAAATTCAGTAGGTATTGGATCATCTTCCTTGATATAAATGAATACCAATTCATCCTCACTCAAATTCTCTTTATCAGATTCATCATCTATCACACCTTCATCAACAACATAATAACACTTTCTTTGGAATCTAGGCTTGTTAGGTCTTGACTTAGGAACTCTTTCCCAACACCTTGAGGCAAAATGACCTATCTTATTGCAAGAAAAACATTTAAGATGCAATCTTACTTTATACATACCTTCTCCTTTGGCTACCCTCTTGACAATAAGTGCTTCAAGCTCATCTAGTTTTCTCTCTTCTTCTTCAATATCTCTCATTTCCTGCTCGTACTTGAAAATTTTTCTAGAACTTTGTCCCGGATCATATCTTTGCTTATCTTTTCCAGAGATAGTAGCTTTGAATGCAGATTTTGTCTTAGGAATAGATTCACCAAACTCACTTAACTCAAAAGGAACAAGCTTACCAATCAACATGTCTCTAGTTACATTTGTCACAGTCTAGATTTCCTCAATAGAAGCAACTTTTTGTTTGTATGCAACATGCAAGGATATAAGCACTTTAGCAACAATTTTTTATTCTTGCAATGTTCCACCAGCACATCTGATACTACACAAAAGTTCATTCACTCTCTGAATAAAAGAAGTGATGTTCTCATCTTCACCCATTCTCAATGTTTCATATTTCCCTTTCAGGCTTTGCAGCTTAGCAATCTTCACATGGGTATCACCTTCATACAAAGTTTCCAACTTTTTCTAGATCTCATAAGCAGTCTACAGCTCCATTACATTTGTCATCTCAGAATCAGCCAGAGCACTCAACAATGCTTCCTTAGCCCTGATATTGTACTCAACTTCTTTAATCTCATCTAGAGTAGAAGGACCATTTTGTAGGATGATATACCTATTCTTTGTAATTTTCCAGTAAGGTTCACCAATGCATCTTAGATGTCACTCCATTTGAGTCTTCCACAGAGAATAATTTTCTCCATGAATTCTCAGACTATCCTTCTTATATTTTGCCATCCCGGATCACCTCAAGTGGTCAAGCTTCTCAGGAGGAACTTGCTCTAATACCAATTGTTGGCAACACAAGGGAAAATAATTGAGAGGGGGGGTGAATCAGTTGTCCCAGAAATTGTACAAATTAAAATTATTCTTAGATTTGATAAATAAACATGAAAGCATGAATCATCACCACATTAGAAACACACATAACACAAAGATTTTTTAGTGGAAACCCTGTTAGGGGAAAAACCATGGTGGATTTTAGTCCACAAGATTCTATCCTGTTAAAAGTATAACAGATATGAAATGGGGAATGCACATGCATTCAGGCACACTTCGTAGAGCTCATTGCTCAAATACAAAAAGGCTTACTGCCCAAAGGAAGACTCACTGTCTTACAAACACATTCAGATTACATCCAAAAAATTTTGAACTGAGAAAATAACATCTTCTAATTCTTGGTTATAGTTCCGGTTAAGCACATAAAAACTTTCATCTGCTCACTCTTTTATTACTTCTTCCTTTGATAGATTAGAACATTATTCCCACTTAACGCACAACATATGTCACACAAATAGTCGATCATATATATTCGCAACTAAGGATAATACCAACTACATGTCGGCCCAAAAAATATAAAATGTGTACAAACTGTTGGCCCAAATAAATGAATAATTTATCAATTTATCAATGCGGACAAAAAATAGTAAGGACCCAAAACAAAATCCTCGAATATCTGCAACATGCTACAATCACCTTGTCGATTGTGAATATGAAAAACATGAACTCATAGAAGAAAATCACCAATCGTGAGCACAACAATCAATGTGAACCAACAACACAGATAGAGCATGACCTAGAACATCCACAAGCATCATGAATCACCACAGAAGCATCCACAACAACTCAAATTACTAGAATCATAGTATCTTCTTTCAGGAACACCAATTAGAGCAACAGAACAACTGTCAGAACACAGATACTCAAAACTCAATAAATTCTTCATGCGAACCTCTGAAACTTCATGTGGATAAACTAGATATACTCATCAACAAACCCTTTAACCCCCAACCTCTTATCATTTATATATTGAGCTAGCCACCATACTAAACTTCACTGCATCACTAAAAACCTGCAACTTCTTTTATTACAATTTTTTCAATATCCTCAATGTATACATCCTTAAAGAAATTAATGCCAATAGTGTTGACATCAATGAAAACCACATATCAGAAATATCCAACAATTTACCTCTCATAAAATTATGTTTTCAGAAGCTATCTGAGGACTCATTCGCCCTATGGTGAATGGGTCCTCGGTAGGGCTCTTCAAAATCTATTTTTGGGTTCCCTGCTCTTATGTTTGCACTTCCATATTCTCAATTTTCATAGTTGGATAGTGTTGTACGCTTTGTACACACCCCACTTGGAGTAGGGACCCTCTTTTCTATGTCTTTTGACCCTTGGTTTTATTAGATTTTCCTTTTTGAGGTCTTGAGATGTTGGTCTTGGTGGCCTTGGTCTTGCCTTGAGGCTTAAATTGGTTTAAATTGGCTTTTGGTGAAAATCTGGGTTTTGACCTGACTCCGGGATTTTCAGCTCGGCGGAGCTGGGCTTCAATGTCATTCATTGCTGAATTTTATGAATCGGGTTTTGCCCTGACTCCGGTTCTGGCATGGATTTTTCCGGACTATGTCAAAATCCTGAACTTCGTAAGAATCCCAGTTTCTACCATATCTGTGAAATCTGTGTTCGTCTGGATTTTTCACGTATCTTGGGATTTCCCGAAATTCTATCTTGGGCTCGGGTTTCTAGATTTTCAAATACGTCTTGTCGCTCATTAATGCTCAAGGCACCCTTGCTCAGACGCATATGTGGGTGGATTTAAATTCTTTTAAGCATCATTTCAACTTCATTATTCTCTTGTTTGCTACCTTGGTGTCTGATTACATCCCTTGTTTGAGTTTTGATCATCGATTTCGGGCTGCGTGTGTGTGGATTGGTGGATCGCGGATTAAGGTTTTTGTTGCTAGGGCATTATCGGTTTGCGGTTGTTTCCTCGAGCTCAAGTTTGTCTGGGTTAATCCATGGTAAGTTGTCGATGGCCCCTCTATTTGTTTATGTGATGATTGAGTTCTTTTGAAGTTGAATGATGGTCGTTCTGGGTCGGCCCATACTTGGTCACGATTTTGTTTTATCGAATTAGGGTTTGACCCATCTTTCCGTGAGACCTCATCACCCGTGCCATGTGTCCTCGTATTTATTCATTAGAAGATGGGTGCATCCATTTGGATGATCTTCTGGGTCAGATTTTTGTGCCCTCTAAGCGCGCAATTTTCCATATTGTGCAAGGTTAGGGTTTTTCGGTGCTCAGCCCAGAATAGTGAAATATTTACAATTTGTCAATCTTGCGCCGGTATTAAACTAACCCCTACCTTGTGAGGATTCAGAGGAGTCTGGATTTGTCTTTAGGGATAGTATTCCAAACCTTGAGGCTTACCCTGGTTTTCATGGCGAAGGGTTTATTCATCCAAATTAGGGCATCGCTATTTCACCATGAGGATTAGTCATCTAAGGGTTTTGGAAATTTGAATTCGTTTGCATTTGAGGTCTTGTCTATTGGCGTTGATTTTGAAATCATTTGAATCCCAATTAGTAAGGTTTTGCATGAACATTCAGTCGCTGGTTCGCGTGTTGTCATCTGTCGGGTCTCCGAGGTGTCCGCGGAATTCCCGTGCACTCGGATTTTCCTGGTTTCGGCCATTTTTGCGGAGTATAGTGAATTCTGAAATATTTGAACTATCTGTGGAAATCCTTCTTGTCCGGACTTTTCCATTTTTCCTGTCTTGTTTTATTTCTTTCAATTTTTTTGAAGATAGGATTCATGGAGTGAAGGTTAAATGCTAATTTCTTGTTTCCAATGAATGAATTTCATGATTATCTTATGATCTTTTGTTCGTACTAGCAATTTATTTGACTAATGATGTTTTGGCAACAGGAATCTATCTAGGTCGGATTTCTTTGAAATTCTGCCCCAACTAGATTTTCCCGGCTTACCTTGTTTTCCCGGATTGTTCTATTTTCTGGATTTTCAAAGATTGGCAATTTGTGATAGTTCTTAACTGCTTTATATGATTTCATGCTAACCTTTGGACTGGAATATGCATGATGACTGGATACTTATGATGACCTTTTGTGAGTGCAGGCTGAATCAAGCAAGGCTGCTGCAGGAAAGTCTAAAGGTGACACGGAGGGGTCTTCCATTTCAAAAACAGAAAGATTAAGATTGGACACTAAGAGTCAAATCCCTGAAAGAAAGATATCTTCTGTGTGGGCCGAAGTGTCTGACACCAATGTTGGGGCCTAGAGATATGAAGAGTTTAAACAGAGGACCGCCCAGAAGGATCTGTCAGTCTTGAGACAAGGAATGATGAAGTCCGAACTTGTTCATGTGGTAGGGTTTCCTCCGGCTATCCAATGTTATGAGCTGATACTTGAGTGTGCCCGACAGTATGACTTTGATACACAAAGGGTTGTCAGCACTGAAGGAAGAGTCTTGGAAAATTTTAGTCCTGTTTCTATTGCCCAAGCTTTTGACATGCCAGATTTGCCTTTGGTATGTGCTCTGAACATGGACATGGCCAGGACATATTATGAGAATGAGCCAACCAAAGCTCAACAAATGATCAATTCTTGGTTGGAAAATCCGAAATCACATTACTCTAAACTGCCCAAGCAGTTGCACAGGATTAAGTTCAGATCGGATATTTATGATGCGATTACATTTCTGAGCAGGGTGGCAGGATTGAAGCGTGCTGGAGTGTTGGAGAGTTGGATGGTCCATGTGATCACCAAAATTGAGCAAGGAACCAACTACCACTAGGCGGGACTTATCAGCACCATAATTGACAAGCAGTTGAGGGACGTCCTAGAAACTAAGAGATTTGCCATGTCCTCTTATGTCATGTATGTGTTGGCAAGATTCTACCCGTACAGGGGTTTGAATCCACAAGGGACATTTGGACAGGACATAGTCTATGAGATTTATCTAGAATTGCACCTAGGACACAGGGATTACAAAAGGGCCAATGATGCATTCACAATGCACATCACTAGGATGCTTCAGAATGCCGAGCATGTGAGACTGTTAGATGGAGCAAAGGGGTTGATAAAGAATTATGGGGCCTGGTTCATTCAGTTTCCTACCTTCTCTTACATTAGAATTGATGGATGTCCGGCTACCCCATACAGGTTACCCAGGTACCCTATGGATCATATTGTGTTATTGGAATTGGTGAGACAAATATGTGAATTTGATGCCATTGTCAAAAAGGAGAAACATAAAATAGGTTTCGATGGGGATTTCCCTCTTGGAATTGGCGTAGCAGAGGTGTGCCCTTCCATTCAATCAGCACACATAGCAGGAGATGAATTGGTAGCTTATGGTTTCTCCTTCCATTCCAAAAGGACAAATTTTGATATCACAGGGGAAGCACAGAAAAGGGCCACCAAAGAGTACCATCATAACGATGACCTAGAAGACTACTGGGCCAACATCAAAGATGATTTTGAGGAAAGAAAGAAAAGGTACTCTAGGCTTCCTATTGATGTGATCAGGCAGTACAATGTCAAGCTAATCCCTGACCAACTGGAGGATGATGGGAATCTGGTGCAAGACCATGCATATGAATCTGTGAAGGATAGGTCAATTGGGGAAATAAACTGGAACGAGGATGAGGTCACAGAGTTGGAAGACCTAATGGCCCCTATTGTGAAATTTACTACTTCATGGCTGAAATATAAGGTTTGGGAGCTGGAGAGTGAGAAGGTACCCTGTACCTTCAATTTGATGGGAAACCTTAATCCTATGTCTACTTCAGAGGAATCCGGGGAAGATGACCCCAAAGGGAAAACTAAAAGGAGCTCACCCTTCAAAATAAAAATCAGAGGCCCAAAAGAAAGTGAACCAGAACCAAAGAGAAAACCAAAATGAAAGAAAAGAAGTCGAGCTTTGAAGATAGGCAGATCCTCTGATGAGGAGGGATTTGCAAAGCCAGAAGAAGAGGATGCTCCTCCGCCACCAAAGAAGACAAGAACCACTAGGGTTTCGAAGAAGAAGGTTCAAGATACCTCAAAGGATGAGCCTCCGATTGTTGATGTGGAGAGTTCAGGGGAAAAGACTAAGGTTTACATGAGGAGATCAAGGACTCCTTCTCCTAAGGAGCCGATGCAAGAGATGAACCCTTCTCCAAAGATACTAGTTATGGAGCCATCTAGGCCTGCTTCTCCTCCACCGAGCATGCATGAGCAAGAGACCCTTGAGGAACATGAGGCTAGTGGGGAGGCAAAGCCATTCAAGGAAGGAGAGCTCTTTGGTGCGGCTGCCGAGTTCAAAGTTGAAGAGATAGAAAAGCATCCTTCTCCACTAGTCTGATATGAGGATTCTCCGGCAAGTAGCAAAGGTAATGGATCACCTAAAAAGGAAGACATCCCTGTTAGAACTCCATCACCGGTTCAAGAAGAAGAGGTTGAAATAGGCAATCAAAGAGAGCAGTCTCCTGGGAAAGAACAAGATGAAAAGGAAGAAGAAAAAACAACAGAACAGCCTGAAGAGGCAAAAACAGAGGAAATCCGAGTAGAACCTGTTGTCCCGAATTGGCTTGAAAAGGAGATTACCAAGAAGAAGCAAGTAGTTGTTGAGGACACTCCTTTGGATTGGGATGAGATGCTGTCTAAGATCAGAAAAGGTAAGAAGAAGGCAGCCATGGTAGTTTCAAGGATAGAGAGGGATGAGGTGAGTAACAAGGTCATTCACATTGCCACCCCTGCTGTAGATAAAACTAGAGAAGAGGTCACTGGTAAGGATTACAATGTGTAGACCATTAACCTTGGGCCAACCTCTATGGAGAAAGACATTGATGAATATGAAGGCTCCAGTGCAGTAATAATTGGGAGGTTAAGAAAGGAGGCTCAGACCAAGCATGAGCTTAGAAAAGAAAATGAAAGGCTTAGGAAGTGCTTGGAGGATGTAATGAAGCCTCTGTAATCTCTCCACCCCTCTTCCTCTACCACTCTTGGTTTCTTGCCCAAGGAAACTATTTCCAAAATTGAAAAGATGAAGGCCTCTGCTCAAACTACAACGGATTGGTTAAAGGATGTGCAGGTGAGAGGAGATAATGCAATCAAAGATATCCTTTCAGTTGGGAAAGATGCAATCAGAACCAAGGACTTGTTGGAACGTGTGCTGTCCCAGGACAAAGAAGATATCGATCTTCTGCTGCAGAAATCCAAGGTGATCATTGGGTATGGTAAGGATCAGTTGGCTGCAGATGGGGTTCTTCCTTCCTCCAGGCTTGGCGAACCCTGGGAATGGTTTGAGGCTTTGTAGATCTGGCAAAAGGCCATGAGGAAGATTTAGAAACGAAAGAAGTTGATGGATGGTGATCTAACTGTAGTTTATGATGAATGCATTGCATTTTTTGAGGTTATGACTGGCAGGAGGAAAATTGCTCCTAAGTACCTGAGCCTGGAACAGTTGAGGGAATGGTGGCATGAGGTTTATGCCCCAGATTCTAAGAATGTCATAATAGGGCACCAGTTGGATGATGCTGCAACCTATTTGGTAGTAATAGATAAATACCTGGCCCACAAGGACGATTGGGATAAAATCATCAAACAGTCAAATGAGGAGATCGGTGCCATTGAATGTCGGCTTAGGGTTTTGCCTTTGCCACCTATTGCCGAGCTGGATAAGTCATTTTTGAGGGTTTGAGATCAGAATAAGGACAAGGGAGGCGGTAGTTAATGCCCATTTTGAGATTTGTGCTTCCCTATTATTATAGGGCATGTATTGATCCGAGTTGCATTGGGGATTGTGTCTAGGCCGACCTTGATGATGTATCGGCATTTAATGCGTGCCTTATTTTGAATTCCTAATTTGTTTTGTCATTGTTTTATTTTTGTAAATGTTTATCAATGACATGTCTAAAATTTGCCATAAAGGATTCTTGCCTCATTGTAAGGGGGAGATTAGATTAGAAAGGATAATAGAGCCAAGTTAGAGAAAGGAATTAGAGAATTTTGTGAATTTTTGAAGCAAATATTGTACACGTAATGCTGAAAATCGAAGCCAATACATTATCGATCAACACACCAGTTACAATCAGCAAATTTGCTGTCATCTCATTCTACGTTCACCTGCTTTGTTATCAGTCATGCCATAACCATTGAATGTTAAACATGCTCACTTTCCATATTTGGAATGTTTAGAGCAATCTCCGGTCTATAATTCCGAACTATCTGATTGTAGTAGGTTGGTAAAGTCAACCTGGACCATATATTCTTATGTGCTTAGTTCGATTGTGGATGAATATCTATGATTTGAAAATCTATACACCTTAGAAGATAGCACCATTCTTGTGATATTGCATTATGGGTTAAGTAGGGATTGGTTATTTGAGGTTGGTCCATTCCAAATATCTGTCATTTGCATTGCTCATTCTAGGAATAGTTTAGATCTTATCATATCCCTGGGTAACTTTATCTTTGCTATTTCTTTATTATCCGGTTAGATTTAGGATTTTAGATCATCAAATTGCAAGATCTGATAAGTGGGAAGATACAGTTTGCTTGTAGTAAGGTCCGATTGTGATTACCAGCATTTCACATTTTATTTGAGTTGTTTATGCATTGTCATGACCTAACACCCAAGAGACCTGGAGTGATCTTTAGCCATTTATTGTTGAAGATTATCTTCAAGAGAGATAGATATCATTTTTTGTTTGAGTTGTTGTCAGGCGTAAACACCATCAACGATTAGCTAGAAGGAGTGGCCCTAATGAGCACACTGATCGCTTTCTGAACACCATGTCTCCAAAGAGATATAGGAGAAATACCGCATCTACCACAGAGGAAGATTTACAGGAATTACAGTTCCCCACTAGGTCAAGAAGGACTCGAGAAGGGGGAGAATCATCATCACCCATCCCTTCACCAGCATCATCCATATCTTCACATCCAGAGGTTGAGGCCATACCCATCCCTGAAGCAGTTCCCATTCAACAACCGCAGCCTATCGTTAACCAACCACAACCGCCACCCCCGCTTTTTCCAATGGCTTTCCTAGCTAATAACCCATCCCCTTTGTCTTTCAATGCTTACAATGTTATGCCCAAAAACCCTGAGCATTTTTGTTCGAAATTCCATGTCAACGACCCAAACAGGACTGCAGAAGAGCATATAAGGATTTTCCAAACCTATTTCAAAGATAGAGGGATTGTTTATGAGGATGTTGCCTGTAGGTTGTTTCCTTATTCACTAGGGGAAGAGGCTTTTTACTGGTACAATCACCTCCCATCTGGCTCAGTTCTTAATTGGAATGATCTTGAAACTACCTTTTTACAGAAGTTCAGAATACCCATTAGTGCCAATGAATTGTATTTGCAATTCACTAGAGTCAAAAGAGAAGTTAATGAACCAATATCTAGTTTCAATAATAGGTTTCATCGTGCGTACACTAGTCTTCAAGATCCTTATGTTTTGGATGACAATACAGCCTTGGGAGTCTATTACGAAGCATTGGATAGCCTCACAGCCACCTTTCTGAAGTGGAGACCTAACCCTCCAACTAACCTAACTGATGCCTATACAGAAGCTGTTAAGCTTAGCACAGATCTGAGGCAACATATAACTAGACAGTTGCCTTCTTTAGGACTAGTTGCACATCCCAATCAGGTTCAGGCAGTAAATCAGGCACTTACCAATCATACTCCAATCATGAATCCAGTACCTCAATTACCTGTGGTGCCACATCCTGGTCTTCCCATGAGCCAGGTCTCTCCTATGATGAATTTTCCCCAGCAGCAGGTTAACCATCCCATGTACCAGCCATAGCCAAATAGTTTCCATGCCTATTTGCAGAACTCTGAAGTGTTGCATCAGTCTATGGGATCTGCTACAATGCCTGTCCCTCCTCAGAGTAACCCAAGCCGGCCCCCTTATGTAGATCCAAATAAATAAAGGATTGATGAAATGGCTGAGCAGATAAAGAAGTTGAACCTAGAGGTGACCTACTTGAGGAATCAAAACAACCAATTACAAGCTACTCAGAAGAATATACAATCCAATCAGAATAGGGAATTTCCACAAGGGTAGAATTTTGATAGAGGACAGTGTAATGAGAGAGGATTCCACAATGACATAGGATATAATCAGGATAGGGGTTACAACAGTGACAGAGGCTACAATAATGATAGGAGACAAAATTTTGATAGAGGACAAGGTAGTGGATCGGGATTTGATAAGAGGTAACCACAAGGACAGAGTAGAACGTGGAATACAGGACCTAACAATGGAGGAGTTCCCACTCCCTTGGATCAACCGGTCAACCAATCAACAAACCAGCCAGTCAGTCAAGACAAGCCTCCCAGTGGTGTATATTTGGTTGAGGCTACCCTGTCAGGATGGTGTAGGCTTCATAAGACAAGTCAACATTTAGAGCTAGAATGTCCAGAGTTCCAAACTGCTGCTTCCATTTTCTAGTATGAGGTGGAGAATAATGCAAATGGGTAGGAGATGGTTTCTTCTCCCCCCTATGATTCTACCGTGCTAGTATTAAATCACGCTCCCTTCCCAGTAAGTGAAGAAAATATTCCAGAGGAAGAATCCGATTCCCAGGATGATAAAACAGATCAAATTTGTAATGGGGATGAAGTGGCTCAGTTATTTAATGAAGAGACAATGAATGATAATGGTCCCCTCGATCAGGAGGAAGCCAATGTCGAAGAGGTACAGATGTTCCAGAGGCAAGGTTTGAGAGATATGCCTCACAGACGCCCACAGGCAGGGGGACCTTTCACTACCTCTATTCCTCCTAACAACTTCAGTACTCCCCCAGATCATAATGCTAGCAATAATCCATCTTTCCCACATGTATCCAGGCAGTACCTTTCGAAGGAAAGACAAGCTCAAACTGACCTACAAAAGGAAAAGGATGTTCAAACAAGCAGAGACAAGGTGGAGGAACCTCCCAGGGAAGTATCAACTGACATGAGCGAGGAGCAAATAGCTTCCTATGTTGCTGAGGAGTTCAAGAAATTAAAGGTAAATCTTTCAGCATTTGAGTTATTAAGATTCCCTGCAATTAGGAAGGCAGTTTTAGGTACTTATGATGCACGTTCAGTGTCTTTGGATAAACCTTCTAGCGAGGGTATCAGTAATATTTCTAGTTCTCAGCCTATGAAGACACAAAGTCAGGCTCATAGTCAGACTAATTTTCCCCCTGGAGATAAAGGAAAGGAGAAGGATAAGACTCAAGTGGCTCAAGTAGATACTCAGCCAACTTTGTTTCAAGGGAAGACGGAAACCCCACCATTTCTGATTTCTGTGCACATATTCGGTAAGAATTTACATAATTGTTTACTGGATTCTGGTGCTTCCACCAATGTGATGCCATTTGGAGTTTGTAGAGCTCTAGGGATTACACCTGCTAATTCCCAGAAGAAAGTAACTCAATTGGATAGAACTGAAGTAAATGTGGTGGGAGAATTAAACATGATTCACATGCAGATAGTTTCAGACCCAAGGATTCAACAGGTTATCAATATTCAAGTAGCTGATATCCCATATGCGTATGGTTTGATTCTAGGAAGAGATTTTACTAAGGCTTTGAATGGTTATGTGTCTATTAATCACTCTCACATGTGGCTTCCATGGAAAGGAGTGCCCAATCAGATCAGGATTGAGAGAGAGCCAAGAATGAAATACATGATTACAGAATACCAAAAGACTTCGACAGAAGTTTTGATATCAGAAGTTGGCATGGGAAGTTATATGTTGTTAACACAGTATGAGGAGTCAGACTTAGAGGAGGTGTTGATGCTACACACGATGCCTATCGATGCAGAAACAGGATCCGGCCATGTTACTGTTCTAACAAAATCAGTGGAGGAAGAAGAGGAAACTGAAGATAATCAGATCAGCCTATTAGACAGCTTTCAAGAGTTCATCAAGTAGTGTGTTGAAAATCAAATGCACCTGGGTAGAAGGACAAGCTTTGAAGAACTACTCTTACCAAATTGGTGTAGAGTTCATAATGCTTCTCATTCAGAGTTGGAGTGTTGTTTATGCCAAACAACAGTAGAACAAGTACAGAAGTGCATGAGTCCAACCCCGACAGTTGAAACAGATATACAGAACCCTCAGGAAGAGTATCAAGAAAAGAAGTCTGTGTCACCTGAAAAATTATCCAGCAATATTAAGCCGAAAGATGTAATAAAGAGGACTACCACTGCTGAATGTTGGACTCTCAGATTTGATGGATCCAAGTCCAAGCATGGAGCTGGGGCAGGGTTTGAACTGATCAGTCTGAAAGGTAAGAATTTCTTTGCAGCCCATAGACTCCAATTTCATTGTACAAACAATGTAGCAGAGTATGAAGCATTAATTCATGGACTTCTTATGGCACTTAAGAAAAAGGTTAAAATTCTGCAAGTTTTTGGTGATTCTGAGTTAGTAGTTAAGCAAGTAAGGAGACAATATTCATGCCACAATAGGAGAATGATTAATTATAGGCATAGAGTGTGGGACCTCATTGAGGGATTTGACGCCTTCAATATTCAACTGATACCACGGCGAAAGAATCAAACTGCCGATTCTCTGGCTCAGGCAGCAAGCACCCTGCAACCTTTGTCTTTGTCAGGTCTGAAGAAATTCACTGTAGAATTGATCCTTGTGCCATCAATCCTAGATAATGTTACCAACTTCCAGGTATTTGAGGATGACAAGCATATTCTGGATTTTATCACAAACACAGACATTTTTGCCTCTCAAATCATTGATGAAATAGAGCTTTAGGAAGCAGAACTGGATTTAGAAGGAGTGATGAACCTAAAATCTAATACTATTCCAAGGGGAATGGTCTAGTTGGAACGAATTTTTGATATGGATAAGATCAAGGATCAGGAACAAGGGTCAAAGAAGGAGTCCATCAATGGATAGTGTGACACTTACAATATGGGAACTGAAGATAACGCCAAGAACATTTTTATTGGCAAAGTATGCACTCCAGAAGAAAGACAAGGAATAATTGCAGCATTGCGTAGCTTTCCTGATATAGTAGCCTGGAGTTATGAAGACTTGAAAACTTATGATACCTCAATTATAACTCATACTATCCCTCTGAGGCCAGGTGCCAAGCCTTTTAGGCAAAGGAAAAGACCAATTAATGCATTATTGGAACCAGTCATACAAAAAGAAGTCCAAAAATTACTATTTTCCATAATCATATTTTCGGTTAGGCATTCAACATGGGTGGCAAACCTGGTTCCAGTAAGGAAAAAGAATGGTGAAATTAGACTCTGTGTTGATTTCAGGAATTTAAACAGATCGTCAGAAAAGGATAATTATCCAGTCCCTTCATTCGATGAAGTGCTTCAAGTGGTTAATGGATCTCAGATGATGTCCTTCCTGGACGGCTATTCAGGATACAATCAAGTAATGGTTCAATATGAGGACAGACATAAGACTGCCTTCACAACTAAATGGGGTACCTTTGCCTACAGGAGGATGCCATTTGGACTCATTAATGCAGGAGCTACATTTCAAAGGGCTATGGATATTTCCTTTAAAGATATTATAGGAAAATGTATCATTATTTATATGGATGATCTAACTGTGTTTTCAAAAAATAGAGGGGATCACATTTCAGATTTGCACAAAGTGTTCCAAAGATGTAGGGAATTTGGCATATCCTTGAATCCTAAAAAGTGTATTTTTGGAGTAACAGAGGGAAAGCTGCTAGGACATGTGATATCAGAGAAGGGAATTGCTATTGATCCAGAAAGAGTGGAGGCCATCCTAAAGATTCAGCCACCTGCTAGCAAAAAGGAGATGAAGTCTTTCTTTGGTAAGATAGACTTCGTCAGAAAATTCATCACTGGATTTGCTGAAATCGTGAAGCCACTCAATGCAATGCTCAAGCAAGATGCTAAGATCGAATGGACTGCGGAAGCGAAGGAAGCATTTGCAGAAATCAAAAGAGCCATTGTTGATGCTTCAGTATTGGTAAGTCCTAATTACAGTAAGCCCTTCTTCATCTATTCATTTGCTTCGGATCATTCGTGTGCTGGAATGTTAACTCAAAAGTCCGATGAAGGGAGTGAGCATCCTATTGCTTTTATGAGCGCACCATTAAAAGATGTCGAGTTGAAATATCCAAGTGTTGAAAAGCAGGCATATGCTCTGGTCAGGGCAGTAAAGAAATTCAGACATTATATCCTCAGGAATAAGGTTTATGCCATTGTTCCAGATCCTGCAGTCAAGTTACTTCTGATGCAAAACGATCTAGGAGAGCATAGAGCTAAGTGGGTGACAATGCTACAAGAGTACGATATTGAGATCCAGCCCATGAAGTTAGTAAGAGGACAAGGACTCACTCAGACTATGGCTGAAATTGGTCCTGAACTGACTGTTCAGAATTATAATGTTGAGAAGGTTTCTCCAGATGGTTGGTATGATGACATAGTTTATTATTTGCTGAACCAACGATCTCCAAGTCATCTCAATGTTGTTCAAAGGAGAGCCTTACGACTGAAGAGTGACGGTTTCATGCTGAAGGGAGCTGTTCTGTACAAGAAAAATCATGAAGGCCTTTATTTAAGGTTTCTTGGGAAACAGGAGGCTGAAAGAGTGATGAATGAATTTCATGAAAAATATGGCACTGGCCATGGTTCCGCGATTGCCACAGCAAATCAGATTTTGAGGGTAGGATATTACTGGCCCACACTGTTTAAAGACTTCCACCATCATGTTAGGACCTGTCACACTTGCCAGACCGCAGCAACAAGGGAAAGGTATGCGGCGCTTCCACTCCAATCAGTCATTGAGGTAAGGCCTTTTGCTCAATGGGGAATGGATTTTATAGGTCCCATCAACCCACCATCTTTTGCGGGACACAGGTACATTCTCACTATTACTGATTATTTCACAAGATGGATTGAAGCTTTTTCTTGTAGGCAATGTACATCTGAGGTGGTGATTGATTTTCTAGAATCTGCTATTATCAATCGTTTTGGATGCCCTATTTTGTTGTCTGTGATAACGGTCCTGCTTTTGCATCTTTAAAATTTTCAAATTGGGCTTTTGATCATGGCATTATTGTAAAATTTGCGTCCAACTATTATCCCCAGGGTAACGATTTAGCAGAGTCCTCCAATAAGAACTTATTGATTGTCATCCGCAAACTATTAGAAAGGAACCCAAAAGACTGGCACACCCAGCTTCGGTTTTCCCTTTGGGCATATCGTACAAGACTTAAATCATCCATTGAAACATCTCCTTTTCACTTAGTGTATGGTCTGGAGCCAGTATTCCCAATTCAACTCAAGATCCCAACCTTGAAGTTTATAAATGAGTTTTATGATGAGGGGGATAGAAGGGAGGCTAGGTTGACAGAACTATTACACCTGGAGGAGAAACGAGACAATGCCCTTGAGAATTTTTTCAAACATCAGGGGGTAGTTGAAAGATGGTTTGATAGAAGGGCTAAAGTCAAGGCTTTTAGAATTTCTGACCTAGTCCTATACTGGGATAAACCTCATGATCGAAAAGGGGACCATGGGAAGTTTGACAAACTGTGGCTAGGCCCATATCAGATTGCTGAAATACTTGGAGATAATGCCTTCCGTCTGAAGACTCTCAAGGGAGAAGATATTCCACGGCCTGTCAATGGGCAGTATTTGAAACATTATTTCCAGTCCTGAGCTGTTTTCAGCTCCCTGCTTTGTATATAGTTAGTTTAGGGTTATTGCTTCTTGCTTATCTTTGTCCGGTTGGGCATAGGCTCTCTATTTCTATTTGTTTTGTATTCTTGGTTAGAATAGGCTCTGTTTCTATTTGTTTTATTCTCCTATTCATACCACCTTGCCTTGGTTTCTCTTTGGGGATCCCTTGGCTGTAATTGTATGACAGTGGTGACGAAGTTGGTCTAATGTCCTTGGTATTTCTTTTACAAACTCTAATCATCCTTCCAGGGTATTATGGTATGAATTTCCTACCCACTGTCACTTATCCTTGTGCTAAGGCAAGGGATTTTCTAGTCAGAATGAATAGGAATACATTAGGGTCTCATATTTTAAATTAAAGATACCTGAAGTTGCATAAGGTCCTTATGAAGTTTGAACAAGTGAAAAATCTTTTTTCTGCTCTAGTGCCACTGGGGTTCTCATCCCTGAGTGTGAATTTCATTGTTCACGTGTTGAAGCTGAAAACAGTAAAACGAGCAAGCGCAGTAACAGAGGGGAAATACATATTAAAATTAAAAGTTTTAAATTCAACTCATCAGGGGAATCTGAATATCTCTACCGGGGCTATGGACACCTGACTAGTAGTAGAGTTATGTTTAGGAGAATCATAGCGATAACCTCATCGGGGCTATGGATGCCCGGCTGGCAGCGAGACTCTATCCAGGTTACTTTTAGAGTATGAATCTTTACGTAGCTTGTTCAGACCAAGTTTGGTTCCTGCTGCAACTCAAGGAGGATAATGAATGCATATGCACACACTTTGACCCTGGTGTAGGAAAGTTTAGATGACTAGGGGCATCTTTGTTTTACCATGGGTGGTGGCAAGATCGGTGAGTTGAAACCATGAGTTTTGGGTTCTTGATTCTAGTTTGTCATCAAAATGCTCAGGAGAATTTCCCCAATAGAGTCACCATTTGTTGTGCAATTTTGCACACACGCCCCACTTGGAGTAGGGACCCTCTTTTATGCTATCTTTTGACCCTTGGTTTTATTAGATTTTCCTTTTAGAGGTTTTGAACTGTTGGTCTTGTTGGCCTTGGTCTTGCCCTTGGGCTTGAATTGGTTAAAATTGGTTTAGTGAAAATATGGGTTTTGACCTCAATCCGGATTTTCCTGTGACGCGGATTCTCCGGTTTTGGTTCATTGTCTCTGCTCATCAATAATTTTCTGAATCCGTGTTTCCTCGGGATTAACTCCTGATTTTCCGTTTTGGCAGATTTTCCGACCGAGCCAAAATCCCGAACTAAAATCCCTGCCATTTACATCCGAATCGTTCTATCCGGATTTTCCTCGCGGTATCTTGGGATTTTTTGAAATTTTGTCTTGGGCTCGGGTTTCTGGATTTTTCAAACTTTTCTTGTCGCTCATTAATGCCCGAAGTACCTTTGCTCAGATGCGTATATGGGTGAATTTAAAATCTTTCAAGTATCGTTTCGACTTCATTATTCACTTGTTTGCTGCCTTGGCGTTTGAGTGCATCCCCTGTTTGAGCTTTGATCATCGATTTCGGGCTGCGTGTGTGTGGATTGGTGGAGCGCAGAGTAGGATTTTTGTTGCTAGGGCATTGTCGGTTTGCAGTTGCTTCCTCGAGTTCGAGTTTCGTCTGGACTAATCCATGGTAGGTTATCATTGGCCCTTTCATCTGTTTGCATGATGATTGAACTGTTCTATGTTGATTGATGGTCATTTCTGGGTCGGCCCATACTTGGTCACGATTGTGTTTCATCGAATTGGGGTTTGACCCATCTTTCTGCGAAACCTCATCACCCGTGCCATATGTGCTTGTATTTATCCATTAGATGATGGGTGCATCCATTTGGATGGTGTTCTGGGTTAGATTCTTGTCCTCTAAGTACGTAATTTGTTGTATTGTGCGAGGTTAGGGTTTTCTCGGTGCTCGGCCCGTATTAATGAATTTGTTTTGTCTATCTTGCGCTTGTATTAAACCTATTCCTTGCCTTGTGAAGACTCGGAGTGCTTAGATTCATCCTTAGGAATAGTGTTCCAAACCTTGAAGTTATCCTGGTTTTCATGGCAGGAGGCTTATTCTTTGAAATTAGGGCATCATCGTTTCGCCATGAAGATTAGTCATTCTAGGTCTTTTGAAATTCAAGTTTAGGTGCATTTCAAATTTTGTTGGTTGGCATCAATTTTGGAGTCATTTGAATCCCAATTAGCAAGGTTTTATATGTTCATTCAGTTGCTGGTTCGCGTGTTGTCTTTTGTCGGGTTTCCGAGGTGTTGGCGGAATTTCTGTGCACTCGGATTTTCCCGGTTTCGGCCAATTCCGCGGGGTATAGCAAATTCTGGAATATTTGAGCTATCCGTGAAAATCCTTCCTGTCCGAACTTTTCCGGTTTTCCTGTCTGGTTTTACTTCTTTCGATTTTCCGAAGATAGGATTCATGGAGTAAAGGTTAAATGTTAATTTCTTGTTTCCAATGAATGAATTTCATGATTATCTTATGATCTTTTGTCCGTACTAATGATTTATTTGACTAATGATGTTTTGGCGACAGGAATCCGTCTGGGTTGGATTTCTCTGAAATTTCGCCCAGACTGGATTTTCCCGGATTATCTTGATTTCCCGGATTGTTTGATTTTTCTGGATTTTCAAGGATTGGTGATTTGTGATGGATTTCAATGGCTTTATATGATTTTATACTAACCCTTTGATTGGAATATGCATGATAATTGGATACTTATGGCGATCTTTTGTGGATGCAGGCCGAATCAAGCAAGGTTGCAGCTGGAAAATCTAAGGATGACATGGAAGGATCTTCCATTTCAGAGGCAGAGAGGTTAAGATTAGACACCAAGTGCCAGCTCCCTGAAAGCAAGATATCTTCGGTGTGGTCTGAGGTCTCGGACATGAACGTTGGAGCATGGCGGTATGAGGAGTTCAAAGAGAGAACAGCTCAGAAGGACCACAATCGCAGAAAGTGGAATGACGAAGTCCTGACCGGCATGTGGCGTGGCTCTCCCCAACCAAAGAAATAATACTCTGAGTGCCCTACCATAATTCTTACAGAGTCAATGATGCATCACAATGCATCACCGGATGCTTCAAAATGCGGAGTACGTAAGACCGCTGCATGGGAAGGGGTTGCATAAATAATTATGGAGCCTCGTCTATTCCAATTTCCCACCTTCTCCTATCTTAGAATTGATGGATGTCCAGCTGCTCCATATAGGTTGCCTAGGTATCCTACTGATCATATTGTGTTATTGGAATTGGTGAGACAAATATGTGAGTTTGATGCAATTGTCAAGAAGGAAAAGCATAAAACAGGTTTCGGTGGGGATTTCCCTCTTGGAATTGGCATAGCAGAGGTGTGCCCTTCCATTCAATCAGCCCACACAACAGGAGATGAATTGGTAGCTTATGGTTTCTCCTTCCATTCCAAAAGGACAAATTTTGATATCATAGGGGAAGCACAGAAGAAGGCCACCAAAGAGTACCGTCATAAGGATGACCTAGAAGACTATTGGGCCAATATCAAAGATGATTTAGAGGCAAGGAAGAAAAGGTACTCTAGGCTCCCTGTTGATGTGATCCGACAATACAATGTCAAGTTAATCCCGGACCAACTGGAGGATGATGGAAACCTGGTACAAGATCATGCCTATGAATCTGTTAAGGACAGATCAATTGGAGAGATAAACTGGAACGAGGATGAGGTCATGAAATTGGAGGACCTAATGGTCCCTGTCATGAAATTTACCACTTCATGGTTAAAACATAAGGTTTGGGAACTAGAGAGTGAGAAAGAACCTTGTACCTTCAATTTGATGGGAAATCTTACTCCAATGTCTACTTCTGAGGAATCCGGGGAAGATGACCCCAAAGGGAAAACTAAAAAGGGCTCACCCTTCAAAATAAAAATCAGAGGCCCTAAAGAAAGTGAGCCAAAACTGAAAAGAAAACCAAAGGGAAAGAAAAGGAGCCGAGCTCTGAGAATAGGCAAATCTTCTAAGGAAGAGGAAGTTGAAAAGGCAGAAGAAGAGGAAGCTCCTCCACCGCCAAAGAAGACAAGGACAACGAGGGTTTCAAAGAAGAAGGGTCAGGACACCTCAAAGGATGAGCCTCCGATTGTTGATGTGGAGAGTTCAGGAGAAAAGACAAAGGTTTACTTGAGGAGATCAAGGACTCCCTCTCCTAAGGAGCCGATGCAAAAGATGAGTCCTCCTCCTAAGTCACCAGTTGTAGAACAACCTAAGGCTACTTCTCCTTCGCCAAGTGTACCTGAGCAAGAAACGACCCATCAAGAGCAAGAAATTAGTGGAGAGGCAGAACCTTTCAAGGAAGGAGAGCTTTTTGGTGAGGCAGCGGAGCTTGAAGTTGAAAAGGAGGAAAAGCATACTTCTCCCTTGGTTCAGTATGAGGATTCTCCGGAGAATAGCAAAGGCAATGGATCACCTAAAAAGGAAGACATCCCTGTTAGAACTCCATCACCAGTTCAAGAAGAAGAGTTTGAAATAGGTAATCAAAGAGAGCAGTCTCCCGGGAAAGAACAGGATGAAAAGGAAGAAGACAAAACAACAGAACAACATGGTGAAGAGGCAAAAACAGACGAAATTCGGGTGGACCCTGCTGTCCCAGATTGGCTTGAAAAGGAGATCACAAGGAAAAAATAGGTTGTTGTTGAAGACACTCCTTTAGATTGGGATGAGATGCTGTCTAAAATTGGCAAAGGTAAGAAGAAGAAGGCAGCTAAGGTAGTGTCAAAGATAGAAAGGGATGAGGTAAACAACAGAGTGATCCACATTGCCACCCCTGATACAGACAAGACTAGAGAAGATGTCACTGGTGAAGATTACAATGTGCAGACCATTAACCTTGGGCCAGCCTCTATGGAACATGACATTGATGAATATGAAGGATCTAGTGTAGTAATAATTGGGAGGTTAAGAAAGGAAGCCCAGACCAAGCATGAGCTGAGAAAAGAAAATGAGAGACTTAGGAAATGCTTGGAAGATGTGATGAAACCCCTGCAGTCTCTCCACCCATCTTCTTCCACACTCCCAGTTTCATCTAAAAGAAACCATTTCTAAGATTGAAAAGATGAAAGCCTCTGCTCAAACTGCAACAGATTGGTTGAAGAATGTGCAGGTGAGAGGGGATAATGTGATAAAGGATGTCCTGTCAGTTGGGAAGGATGCAGTCAGAGCTAAAGATTTGTTGGAACAGGTGTTATCCCAAGACAAAGAGGATATTGATCTTCTACTGCAGAAATCTAAGGTGATAATGGGGTATGGTAAAGACCAGTTGGCTGCAGATGGAGTCCTTCATTCCTCTAGGCTTAGTGAACCCTGGGAGTGGTTTGAGGCTTTGCAGATCCGACAGAAGGCCATGAAGAAGATTCAGAAATGAAAGAAGTTGATAGATGGTGACCTAACCAGAGTGTACAATGGATGCATTGCTTTTTTTGAGATCATGACTGGCAAAATAAAGATTGCTCCTAAGTACCTGAGTCTGGAACAACTAGGGGAATGGTGGCATGATGTTTATGCCCTAGATGCTGGGAATGTCATAATAGGACACCAGCTGGATGATGCAGCAACTTATTTGGCTGGCCATGGATAAGTATCGCTTCCAAGGACGATTGGGACAAGACCGCTAAGGCCAAAGGAGGAGATTGGCTCCATAGAATGTTGGTTTAGGATCTGCTCTTCCGACCGCTTTCAACGAATTGATAAAGTGTTTTGAGCCGCTCACGACTGGGTCTCTGAAAGACAAGGGAGGCGGTAAGCTGTCGCCATTTGAGATTTGTGCTTCCCCCTATTATTATAGGGCATGTATTGATCCAGGTTGCATTGGAGATTGTGTCGAGGCCGACCTTGATGATGTATCGGCATTTAATGTGTGCCTTATTTTGAATTCCTAAGGCCGACTTGTTTTGGCTCTTTTATTTTGTAAATGTTTGGTTGGGCCGACATGTCTTAAGAATTTGCTATAAAGGGCATTCTTGCCTCATTGTAAAGGTGAGCTGGAAAGTAATAAAGATAAGTAAGAGCAGAAAAGAGCTAGAGTATTTTGTAGTAGAAGTAGTAGTCAGTTTCTTGAAGCAAATATTGTAACAGAACAGTGGAATTGTTGCAGCATTTTGGTGATCTAATACAATAGAAGGCATTGTGGTTTTCCTGGTGAAATCTCTTGTGTTGGTTTATCTTGCATGGTTCTTGTTGTTCTATCTTTCAAATTGCTTAAAGATTTAGGGTTTAATGTTGAAAATTAGATTAGTGTGGTGAATGATGTTCATGATTTCATATTTGGAATGTTTGTAGCAATCTTCGGTCTATACTCCCAGTAACTATCTGATTGTAGT
>VDFB02274346.1:0-21176 GCA_007258455.2 Sequoia sempervirens | reverse complement strand
GTAGTAAAGGACACCTAGATCCTTTTACTCAAATGCAAAATTGGCTTTGCACAAAGGAGTGGGATCTTGATATTCACAACACTCCCATAATTCATCATGATGAAGGATGCAACATTTTTTTTATCATTTTGAATTTCAACAATGGTAATCAAGAGTTTGTATTCATTTGCCCAAGATCTTTGTGGCAATGAAATGAGAGAAAACTTGTCTTAAATAACAAGTATTGCCAATTTCCAACTCTTGGTTTTGTTGTTGAGAGTTATTGGAAAATAGTAGTACATGAGCCACAAGAATATTGAACAATAAATTGTCCTCATACCTTTAAAGATGGTATTAACCATAGTCACAGAAATCTGGAAAAAAACCTGATTAATCGCGATTTTTAAAAAATCGGCTACATTAACGTTTTTTCCCAAAAAATCTGCAAAAAAACCTTGAAAAAAGTCAACAACTTTTTGGGCATTTAAATCTGGTTTTAATTGGGTTTAAATCTGCAAAAAAACGTGACATTACTTCTCACCAACCCGTCAGTCATTTCCTGCGAAAAATACAACCCTAAAATCCGCGTGAAAAGGCTATAAATTGCCAATTTTTCTTTCTCAAACCACAGAAGAAAGCCATTGGAAGCAGCGGCGGACATCTGAGGGCTAGTTTTCCAGTTTGAGCGGTGGTTTCCAGATTGAGCGCGATTTCCAGTTGCAGCATTTCCAGTTTGCGATTTCAAGGTAAGCATTGGCATCGTTCCCCTTCCGCATTTGTCTTCGAAAAATAATTTTCCAGTATTTCTTTTCGATTTCTTTTATCATTTCCATGTTTGATTTAGAAAAAAAAATCAACTATATTGTTTTGTAAAATTATTTTTTATTATTTTATTAAATACTTTGATATATATATTATATAGCTAAGTTACCGGATTCGCCCCTGGGAAGCCCAGGTTCGATACGGGTTCGGTTCGGGTTCGAAATTCGGGTCCGGTTCGATCAAATTCGCTGTGGGTTCAAAAAATTGACTGTGGGTTCGACCAGGGTTCGAAACCCTGACTGTGGGTTCGGCCAGGGTTCGTTTTTTTCGAACCCGGTTCAAACCCAGGTAGAATTTGTGCCCAGGCAGACTTTTTCAACGTGTTTTTGCAATTTTTAATTAATTTTTTGACCTTTTGTTGACTTTTAAAGACTATTTTATTCCCTCTAACCTTAATATTTGCCTCTAACACATGAAATAGATATGTGTTGTCTTTGTGTCTGCTGTGTTGAGATAAATTTCAATTGAATACCACTAATATTTCATTTTTATAGCTGTGTGAATTGTGGTTAGACCAAAGTAAATCAATTTCTTGCATTTATTTAGTTCATAAGTATTTTGTCAAACATTTGTCAAAAATACAAAAAAATCAGTTAAAGATATTTTACTGGTATCTAAGCTAGTTTTCCTACCAGCCTGTTGGGTCTCTAACAGATTGATGTAGAAATACACTCCATATGCATCCAAGTGATAGAATAAACAAGTGCTATCAGATAGAACTCAAAAGGCCACAATTTCAATGTTTGGAAAATACAAAAGGATTTTCATTTGCAGATTTGGAAGTAGAAGAAATTATGGCAAACAAAGATAAAAGAAATTCACATGAGGACATTAATATAGAGCAGCAACTAAATGCACTTATACAGGGACAGCAGCAGTTGACCAAGTTATTGACACAAATGTTGAAAATATGAACAGTGATGCAATTAACTCTGCAAACAACAACAATAATAATAATACCAGAACAATAATAGGATCAGTAACTAGACCCCTGATGCCTAAATTTTGGATAGAGCAGAAGACCTAGATGGTCAGAGGGACAGAAGAATGTAGGACAAAGCTATTTGGACTACCTAAATGAGTATAGATCTCTTAGGAATAATCTCATGAAACAATGTCTCTTACCAATTTTTGCCAATTGAAGCTAAGAAACAGACCCAAGAAAGAGAGAGGAACCCACAGCTAGGACTTACAATGAAGGTTAGGAAAGTTGTGCAGACCTACTTTTGACAGCTCAAACAAATGCAAAACATGTTCTTAGATCCAAAATTTGGACACATACTTCTCAAATCCTATGTTTGAAGAGGAAGCAATAAAATATGCCAAATGAATCTATATCATGACATTTGAGTATAAAGTGGTGGTGTATTTTTGCTATGTTATTTGACTATTAGTATGGTGGCGTATTCTAAACTTAATTACTGCTGCAAATATGTATATATTTCTGATTTTTATATGTTTTTGTATTACCGAACCCAAAATGAACCCAACCCCAAAAAAAAAAAAATTTACCGAACCGGGTTCTCGAACCCGAACCCGAACCCAAAACCGAACCGGTAACTTAGTTATATAGTATTATTATTATGTATGCCAAAAAACAATTATTTTATATTTATTTTGTATTTTATTTTGTAAAATAATTTATTCTATTTAATTATTTTATTTACAAAATTCTGTAAATTCTTTTATAAAATATAAAACAAATATTTTACATTTATTTTGTATTTTATTTACTATTTTCTTTTTCTGTATTTATTTTATGCCAAAGAAAACAAATATTTTGTATTTTGTAAAATGTAAATTACTAAATAGTAATACAATTTCTTTTTTATTTACTATATTTATTTTTTTAATAATTTACTGTATTTTTATTATTTTATTCTTGTATAAAACCTGTCTTTGAGGCTGAGGTGGTCAGAGCCAGGTGGTTAATTGATAAGGCTTTTGAAGGTGATGCTTTATGGTGTGGCTGATGGGTGTTTTGTTTTCGTTTGTTCTTTGGCGTTTTGTTGAGGACAGGATTCCTTGTGAACAGTTATTTAGTGTATTTATTTTATGCCAAACATAAATATTTTGTATTTATTTTTATATTTGCTATGATATAAATTACTAAATAGTAAGAAATAGTAATATATGAATTTTTTTTTTATTTCTTGTATTTATTTACTGTATTTTTATTATTTTTTATTTACTATATAAAAACAAAATTTTGTATTCATTTTTTTTTATTTACTATAAATATTTTGTAGAAATAAATACCAAATACATAAAATAAAAATTACAAAATATTTATTTCAGTATTTATTTATTTACAAAATGAAAAAAAAAATATTGTTGTGAAAAATTTATATAAAATTCTGTATAAAAAAAAAATACAAATACAGTAGCAATTATTTAATATTGAAATACATTTTACCATATTTTGAAATTTTGAATTCAAAATTGCTTCAGCCGTGTTTTGTATAAAAAAAACATACATTCAAACAACATATCCTCTAATGCAGAATACACCATAATGCCACATGTAAAAGACTTTGCGTGGACACATTGCAAGGCAATTCCAGGTTCAACGAAGGTTAAATGCAATTGGTGTTTGCATGACATCAACAGTGGCATTTATCGCTTCAAATGGCATTTGGCAAAGGAGCCAGGAAATAACACAATTCTTTGTACAGAATGCCCTGCAGAAGTCACCTATCAAGCAAAACAAGCTCTTGAAGGGATTTTTGAGAGTAAGGCTAAAAAAGCAAGAACTGGGAATGAAATTGACTCCAGTTCTACAGAAGTTAGGAGGAATTGCTTGGATGGGGAAGATGGTGCACATGTGTTTTCCAAGGAATCTGGGTCGACACCTTCTTCTACAGCACGTGGTCCAAACACAGGTGGAGGAAACATAAATTCTTTCTTCCCACCCCGTACTACACCAGGATCACAAACCACTTTGGAGAGTACAGGATGGAAGAAGACTGTCCATGAACAAGCAAAGAAGGCAATAGCGAATTTTTGGTACTACTCTCGCTTGCCATTCCATGTTGCCAAGTCTCCATACTGGAAAGGTTTGGTGGATGTTATTGTATCAGCAGGTCCTGGATTCAAAGCCCCATCTTCTGAGTCATTGAGGCTTCCTTTGCTTAATGATGTAGTACAGGATGTTAATGATGTTGTTGTTGAACATCAACTAATTTGGGCAAAGACTGGTTACAACATAATGTCAGATGGGTGGACAGATAGGAGGAATCGAACACTCATCAACTTCCTCGTGTCTTGTGAAATTGGCACAATTTTTTTGAAATGTGTTGATGCATCACACACAATCAAATCTGCAAGTGCATTGTTCGAGATGTATGACTCAATGGTCAAAGAAATAGGGCCACAAAATGTGGTTCAATTAATTATAGATAATGCTGCCGCTTGTGTTGTTGCTGGGAGACTTCTAACAGACAAATACCCCTCCATCTTTTTTACTCCATGTGCAGCGCATTCTGTAATGTCCCCATTTTGGCCATACGCTCTTCTTTGACTAATAGCCTATTTCCGGAAATCCGTAGGTTGATCAAAAGTGAAATTAGGGTTTCCTTGCTTGGAGGTTTGTGGCATTTCTAGGTATTTACTATTTTTAGTAAATACTAATTTTAGCGATGGATTCGGTTATGGCTTCCATTAGTCTTTATTTCAGTTACGCTTTATTGGTTTGAGGTAAACTTACTATTTTTGGCAATGGCTATTTTTAGTAAGTCTAATTTTGGCAGTGGCATCATCAGCAGTTCAACTCAAGTCATCTTGTTATCCATCAATCTCAGTTTGGCTTTGGATTTGGTTTTCTCCTATTTTGGTTTTGGGACTTGGTCGAATTTTAAATGTGTCTTGAAGTTTGGCTACTTGCCTAGGCATTGACTTCCAGGTTGTTTTGAAGGGGACTTAAAGGGGTCAGGTGAGGCATTTGGTGTTTAATAAGTAACATTGTTTTGTGTGATGGTTATACAGGAGGTTAGAGTGTTGTTTTAAAATAAAACAAAATTAAGCGTCCTTTAGAGATTAGAAAATAATTCAACAAGGTAAAATTCTTATTGCTATTTCTTTCACTTTCCTCTCTACTACTATTTAAAGAAAAAAAAAAAGAAGCAATTATCTATGATTATATACTAATATTATATTGTAAAGAAATAACGACTGGTTTTACCGCCGAGGGATGCTTACCTCCTAGTTTCAATCCGTTGTTGTTTGAATACAGCACCCTGATTGGTTTCATTCTTTCCGATCGGACAGCAGATTGAGCTCAACAGTTGAAGTTTTTAATGATATTTCCAGTTTTGAAGTTGCTGATGCAGTCACAGCTGAAAGTGGTTTTTGCATACAGCTTTTTGTGTGAATTTAATTTGCTTGTGGGTACTTTTCCAATCCATTCCTACACCCAAAGCGACCATCTTTGGAGAGTTTCAGATTTTAATTTTGAGTTGTTGATTTTTACTTGTCAAAATCGCCCCTCATGAAGGCTGTACCATTCTTGCTGCATTGGGATTCGTGTAAGAATTAAATTACGAGTTTTTGTTGCTGTTTCTTCATCTAATGTTGGGCGCCTATCTTCCAGCAGCTCATTGGTTTTCGTTTCACACAAAACGGAGGTATTTTGAGTGAGTTGTGAATATTTCTTTGAATGTCACAGTTGCTGATCAGAATTTCCAGAATTGTTATTTTACATCAGACTTGTTTAAGTTTGAATCTTCAGTCCTTTCTTCATCATTTATTGTTGATGTCTAACATGGAATCATCCAGTATCATGGTACATTGAATCTATTGTAATTTTCATGTAATTTGCAGCTCTTTTTCCATATTGTAAGACTGTAAACAGTAGTATTGTTTCAGTCCTTTATTGCTACAATTATTTCTTTAATTTCACATTAGTACCCCTGGATGGTTTACCGCTAGTGTGGATAATTGGATTTGTATTACTCTTGTACCCACTCTCAAGTGGTGAATCCCCACAACTCTGTGGATGCCCGCCACAGCGGATGAATTGTTTTAATTGTAATCTTTTCCCCCCACTATTTGGTGGTAGTGTGGAAATGCTCTTCATGGCTGGTTATCCGCCTATTCATTTCTAGTTTCAATTCAACACTCCGTCATATGTTAGCACCTCGCCCTCAGTGGGATCTTGAGTGCACATTCTTGACGTTGAGTAGTTTCTTTCAAGTATTTTTCATTTGATATCCACCATGCCAGTGGCACTAAAACCTCATTGGGATTGAGTGTGCATTCTTGGTGTGAGTTCTTTTCAAGTTTGGTTTTCTATTTGGAGCTAACGCTAATCAAGTTGGTTAAGTGTTGGTTATGTAGTGTTACTTCATCGAAAAAATTGGTTAGCATATTTCACATTCCATTGATCTAACCCTAGAGGACATTGGTAAACTTGAGTGGGTTAGGAGGCATTGCACAAGGCTCACTCAATTACCAAATTTATCTATAATCACACAAGGGTTTTGTGTATGATGCGCACTTTCACAGAGGGCAAGGAGTTAGTTAGACCAGGGGTGACAAGATTTGCAACACACTTCCTTGCACTACAAACTCTATGCGAACAAAAAATGAATTTGAAACGAATGTTTGTTTCAAGCGAGTGGATGGCATCTGGCTTCTCAAATCAAGCAGACGGCAAAGCAATATCAGATTACATTTATTCTGCTAGTTTTTGGGATGCAATGGAAGAAGTTGTACAATTTTTAGAGCCTCTAGTGAAGGTCTTGAGACTAGTGGATGGGGATAAATCCCCCATGGGATATTTGTATGAGGCCATGGATAGAGCCAAGGAGGTGATGAGGAGTAGGATGGAAAATGACAGGGACAGGTATATGCCACTATGGGACATAATTGATAGAAGATGGGATCGACAGATGCATTCTCCTCTCCATGTTGCAGGATACTATCTTAATCCAAGTATGTACCATAACTCTTCATTTAGAGATGATGATGGTAAGGTTGCACAGGGCTTGTTCATATGCATGGAAAAAATGTTTGCGACCACAGAACAGTTATCCAAGAGTTAGCCACATACAAGCAAGCAACGGGTTTTTTTCTCATCTAAGGTTGTTGTGGAAGGCAGGAAGACCATGCAACTAGGTAGAGTCTATAAAATTTTGATAATCTCTATTTTGTAGTCAAAATCATAAAATGTATAAAAATTTAAGATATTCTTACATGACATTATCTCCATATAATGTGGTTTTCAGCACTATGGTGGGATTTTTTGGTCACGAAACCAAAAATCTTAGGTGGTTAGCGAAACGAATTCTGAGCCAGCCATGCAGTTCATCCGCTTGCGAGCGTACTTGGAGTGTTTTTGAACACATACATTCGAAGAAACGCAATCACCTAACACAGCAACGAATGAATGACTTGGTGTTTGTTCACCACAACCTCCGCTTGAAGCTAAAGAAAGCTCAAGGTTAGACTTTTATTATACTTGCAATGGTAGTTGTAAATTTGTAATTGTATTCAATATTCATAATGTTTTTGCACTTGTAATCCAAAGACTAACTTGTCCATGAGCAAATCTAGGTACCATTGAGGATGCTGAGCCAATTTACCTTGATGAGATTGATCCAGACAATGAGTGGATTGCTAATGATGACGAACCTCTTGAGTTTGAGGATTTTGAGATCCTAGAGGAGGCCAACTGTGATCCTCATGAGATTGATAAACTTAGGAGAGGCAAAGCCCCAAGAGCTTCATCATCAGGGCTTGCAAGCCTTTAGCATAGCTCTATTTATAGTAGCAACTAGCAAGAGTCATAGGCTACTATTGTTTTTTAAAACTTTGTACTACAAACTATATTGTAATTGAAATTTTGTCATCTATTAGTTATACATTGTGAACTAATGCATTGAAAGATATCGAATGCAATGTAATCAGCGACATAGTGATCAGTGATATGAATATAAACAACAAAATCTATTTTCTATGATTCATTAGTTAAACTCTCTATTTTATTTGCTCTTTATATCTCTATTCGTATGAAAATGCCTTTCAATTAAACAAAAAACAGTTTTTGTCTCTTATTTTACATTTTTTTACCTTTTTTTTTAAATCCGATTTTTTCCTTATTTTTTCAAAAAATCTTGAACTTTTTGGTTTGCCGATTTATTCCCCAAAATAAATTTTGTTGCTATGGTATTAACCTTATTGGTAGTCGAGGCAAGTATACTAACAAGTAACAACTACTCTCCTCTTCAGCGACATCATTGTAGTATAGAGTCAAACATAACCAAGACAATTGCCACTAGCTGTAGAATTTTCAATTTCTAACTATATTAAAGTATCGTGATAGAAGCTAATTACATCACAAGAAAGAGCAATGTCTAAGAATCACAAATCTACAAGGTTGATTTGGGATCTTGGTAACTTCAGGAGCATCATTGCTTGTGATTGCTTGAGGAAAAGCAATCTTGGGCAAGGTGGACTATAATGACCCGTTTAACTCCTAAATGTCTACAGCCTATGTTTCAAAAGAAATCAATAAAGATAATTAATATTACACCAAACTGGCATTAAATAAAGATTAAGTTGTTTAGAATGGTCAACCAACATATGAAAAGTTGTGTCCCTTGAGCAAGATAAGGTATATAAGGAAGGTAGATCTAGAAGGAAAGGAAAGGGGGAAAGAATTATTATGACTGATTACAAGTAATAGATAGCAGCACTAGCAAATTAACTTATTTCGAAATGATAATTGATATTCGATATTCGATATTCGTTATTTACAAAGGAGAGAAAAAACTCCTTATATAAAGAATTACAAGACGATGTTTTTAAAAAGAAACAATCGTTAACTAAAGCAAACTAAAGCAAATAATGGAAAGATACTAAAAACTAACTAAAGCAAACTATGTTAACTAAAAATAAACTACCAACTAACTAAAAGCTAAGATGACCATTAAATATTACAATAATAATTTAATACCCTCCCTTAATAGTCATCCTACTAACTACACCAAGCTTATCCCGAAATTTTACAAATTTATCCAGATTGAGAGACTTGGTGAGAATGTATGCAGTTTGCTCCTCAATTGGAACATATTGTAACCTCACAGATCCATCTTCAACAAGCTAGCGGATGAAATGACAATGAAACTCGACATGTTTGGTTCACTCGTGGAAGATTGGATTCTTGGCAAGCTTTAGCACCCCTTGATTGTCACAGAACAAGGGTGAAGGTCGTGCTTGAGATATTTGCATGTTAGCAAACATCCTTTGAAGCCATACTGCCTCACATGCGGCCTTAACTGTTCCTCGATACTCTGCTTCTGTCGAGGAAGGAGCAATTGCCTGATGCTTCTTGCTTGTCCATGTGACTGCACCCGTACCAAAATTGAAAATGTACCCAAAAGTGGACTTCCTGTCATCAACTAAACCTGCCCAATCTGAATCTATAAAACCAACCAACCTAGGATCTTTGCATCTGTTGTACAAAATGCCAAAGTCAAGTGTCCCTTTCACATATCTCAACACTCACTTCGCTGCAACCCAGTGCTCTGCCTTAGGGGCAGTCATGAAACGAGAAATGTAGCTCACAGCAAAACTGAGATCAAGCCTAGTGGTAGTAAGATAGATGAGGCTGCCCACTAGTTGCCTGAATGCAGACTCATTCACCACTAGTGAATCTGATTTGGCTGAAAGTTTCAACCCCTTCTCCATAGGAGTGGATGTGATTTTGCAATCTTCCATCCTGAATTTCTCCAACAAACTCTTGGCATACTTTGACTGAGAAATGAAGATACTACCACCTGTCTGCCAAACTTCTACACCCAGACAATAGTGTAGGAGACCCAAATCCGTCATCTCAAATGCTTGACACAAATTCGACTTGATCTGTTCAAACAAATGTAACCTACTACTAGTAATGATGATATCATCCACATAGATGACAAGAAGGATGATATCATTACCAGTGTTCTTGACATACAAATTTGCATCTAAGGGACTCCTCTAAAACCCTTGTGCAACCAAATACTTGTCAAACTTCAAGTACCATGCCTTGGGTCCCTACTTTAGGCCATAAAGAACCTTACATAATCTGCATACCTTATGCTCTTTTACTGCAACCTTAAGACCAGGGGTTGTGTTATGTATACCTCTTCCTCCAAATCTCCATTGAGGAAGGCACTCTTCACGTCCATCTAGTGGACCTTCCAACCAAACTGTGTTGCCATGGCTAGGACAAGTCAGATGGTGCTCATCTTTATTGTAGGAGCCAAGGTTTCCTCATAGTCAATACCTTATCTCTGCGAGAACCCCTTAGCCATCAACCGAGCCTTGTATTTATCCAATGTTCGATCAGCCTTGTATTTTAGCTTGTATATCCATTTGCAGCCAATGGGTTTCTTCCCTAGTGGAAGATCTAACAGAACCCACGTGTTGTTCTTCAAAAGACTATGATGCTTAGAATCCATAGCCTTTTCCCATTCAAGTTTACCCTTGGCCTCTAAATACTGTTGGGGCTCATAAACACTTTGAATGTTGGCCATAAGAGCAAAGTTTACTATGTTCTTTTTGCTCTTGCCTCTAGACGATCTTCCCTCAACAAGCTCATCATCATGAACATCACCAATGAGCTTCACCCATGACTTAGGGCAAGGAGGAGATGCATCTTCTTCCAAATCAGGATGAGCATCATCATGACTTGGGTTGCCTAGAATAATACCATCTGGATGTTGATCCAGGTTATCCTGAGGAAAATCTATTGGTACAAAATCTTACATAGGAGATTCCACAATGTCAGAATCATCAAAGTCCCTCCCTGCTAGTAGAGGATCTTTCCAAGGAGATTCCACAATGTCGGAATCATCAGAATCCCTCCCTGCAAGTGGAGCTACTGAAAGCTTAGCTCTCAAATCCTTGGTCTTCAGAGACTGATTATCAAGACTCTTGGCGGGAGAAGAGAGCAAAAAGGGCCCACCTTCCTCATCAAACACAACATTCCTATTGAATGTCAAACGATCAGTGGCCACATCAATCAGCCGATAGGCCTTATGATTGTCATTGTATCATGTTACCATCAACTTTTGGCTCTTGGATTCCAGCTTGGTCCTCTTGGCATCTGGAATCCAAACATACGCAATCGAACCAAACACTCTAAGATGAGTGATTCTTGGTTTCCTCCCAGACCATGCTTCCTTTGGGGTCATCTTCTTGACGGCCTGTGTGGGAGACCGATTAAGAAGGTATACTGCAGTATACACTGCCTCAGCCCAAAACTTCTTGGGAACATTCTTGTTCTCCAACATACAATGGGCCATTTCTGTGATAGTACGATTTCTCCGCTCGACAACACCATTCTGTTGAGGGGTATAGGGTGTGGTAAGCTGACACTTAATACCGTGTTTAGCACAAAAATCAGTGAACTAGTTGGAACAGAGCTCACCCCCATTATCTAACCTAAGAGTTATGATTTGACATCCAGACTCTCTTTCAACTAATGCCTTAAACTTTTGAAATTCATTAAACACTTGTGACTTTGCCTTGAGAAAATACACCCACATTTTCCTACTAAAATCATCAACAAACAAGAGGAAATACCTGGCACCAGTAATTGATGCAGTATTCATTGGTCCATAAACATCTGCATGAACCAACTGTATAACCTTGGATGCTCTCTAAGACTTTCCATCTGAAAATGGAGTACGATGTTGCTTCCCTGCTTGGCAAGCTCTGCAAACACCATGTGTCTGCTGCTGAATCTCAGGTAAGCCTTCTACCAAATTCCCCTGAGCCAGTTGACAGAGGTAGGCAATGTTGAGATGCCCATACCGCTGATGCCAAAGAGTGTTGATAGATGAACTCCTCGCAACCAAGGCATGCTCCAGAGGATCTCCAATATCAAGTTGATACAAACCTTGATCCTTGAGCCCAACTGCCACAGTTTTCTTGGACTCCTTATCAACAATTCGACACTTGTGTGAACTAAAAATGATGTCCAACTTTGGATTGCGTCACATAATCTGACTCACCGAGAGTAAATTAAGCTCCATGCCCGGCACATAGTATACATTGAGAAATATTAAATTTCTCCCACCAAATGTGATTTGGACGTTGCCCTTACTGACAATTGTATACTCTTCACCACCACCAAAGATGACGGAATCAGAGCAAGCCATATACTTCGTGAACTAATCTCTCATGTTTGTAAAATGTCAAAAGGCTCCAGAATCAATGTACCATGCAGATGATTTGACACGATCTGCTCGTTGTTTGGCCATCAATGCATAAGAGGAAGACGCCTGGTCAGATTGCATAGATGTCATCCCTCCCGTTTTCCAAAAGCAAAAAAAATGAGGTAAAGTCTATGATCAGCTGGCACTAAACCCTGGACAATCAGCTGGCACAACTCCCACGATTTTTAAAAAAATCGTCTAAAATGAGGCTCAAAATGCAAGATCTTTTTTTTCAGAAAAAACCTTCAAAAAAATTTGAGAAAACAAGATTCAAAAAACTCTGAAAAAGCAAGATCTTTATAAGAAAATCTTCAAAAAACTTTTGAAAAAGCAAGATTTTTTTCAAAAGAACTCTGAAAAAGCAAGATTTTTTCAAAAAAAATCTTCAAAAAACTTCTAAAAAAGCAAGATTATTTTCAGAAAAAATCTTAAAAAAACTCTTCAAGATCACCCAGATCAGATCATAAACTCAACCCAGAAAAAATCATAGAAAACTACTTCAAAAATCAATGATCTCTTGCAAAAAAAAACCCTCACATCTGCTTGAAAACCTTCACAAAATCTTCTACAACAAACCCTTCAAAAATCGGCTTCAAAAACCCTTGGATTTCCAAAAAATCGGTTCACAAAAACTCCTCAATTTTTATCTTTAAAAAAAACGGAAAAAAATTTCTAAAAATTTCCAAAAAATCTCTAGCTAATCAGCTATGAATTTTAATAGCTCAAAAAATGAGCCAAAAATGAGCCTATGCTCTAATACCATGAAATGATAATTGATATTCAATATTCGTTATTTACAAAGGAGAGGAACAACTCCTTATATAAAGAATTACAAAACGATGTTTCTAAAAAGAAACAATCGTTAACTAAAGCAAACTAAAGCAAATAACGGAAAGATACTAAAAGTTAACTGAAGCAAACCAAATTAACTAAAAGTAAACTACCGACTAAATAAAATCTAAGATGACCATTAAATATTACAATAATACTTTAATATATTTAAAATTAAATTATTATTCTCTAAATGCAGCGATGAAGAGTTGTAACTATTGAGGTGAAGAGGTGTGATTCCCTCAAACTTGAGATATAAAAGGGAGAGCATTTCATTTGAGAAAGCGATTGATAACATCATTCAATAATTCAATTGAGAATAGAACCTTCTGTGACTTTGCAAGTAAATTAAATAATGTTCTCAAGAGTAGTGATGATGTGAGAAAGGATGTGACTCCTAATGTGAAAGGTTGTGACTCTTTCAAATGTGAAAGGTTGTGACTCCCTCAATAATAAGTTATAAATGGAGATCATTTCCTTGTGGAGAATTCATCTATGGAGAATGAACCAATCAATCAATTTGGAAATGTAGCATCAAAAACTGTCACCCTTAACAATTTCACACTATGTTTTGCTCCCTTCAAGTTATTGGACCTAATTAAGCACTTAATTTCCTAAATTATGCATTCCACGGCTTATTTTAAACATTTACCGACAATTTGCAAACATAAAACAAAGGTTCTTATTTAATACTTTGCCCCTGACTCCTTAAACTCTGGAAAATAGGCCTGGGACACTGGCGCCTAGGGCACCTATGTCCCCCTATTTTGGCTCCAAATTCAAATATGTCGGCGTCGGCATTTTATTATTTGAAATTCAAATATCTAAAGTCGGTTGTCGAGATTTAATTTTCGGGAAATTAGAATAATAGCATATAAATACCTAGTTGTTGCATCATTTGAACATTAACAAAAGAGATCTAGCATGAACAAGCAAGAGGTGAACATTAAGAGCAAGAATTATTATCAAAAGCATTATCAAGCAAGTCAAGAGCAGTCATTAAAGTATTTATTGCAGCAATTCAAGATCCTACATCATGTCAAAATGTGGGTGAGTGTGTTCATGTTTATGTTTTCATATTGTTTGTGAAGACTAATCCTTCTAGGTCTCCAAGCAATTCAAACCATTCAAGCGAAACAAGCAAGCAAGATCCAAGCCTTGAGGAGATGTGTATGACTTCAATCCTTCAAGGAAGTCGTTGAAGGGTGGTGAGTTACAGCACTTTGTGGATTCTTCCTTCATATCATTTATCTTTCTATCATTGACATTGCCATTGTAGAAGTGGAAACACTAACACAGGTGTCATGCCCCCACAATTGTAATACTAAATCTTGGCCAACTAGTATAATGAAATTAATTAAATTAATAAAATCAACTTAAATTTCTCATAGGTGGCCGACCTTACTTATGATGTTATATATAATATAATTGAAATTGAATTTATCAAACAACTTAAATATGAACCCACTTTCTTGTCACAACGCGCTTGATCCTGCTTTCTCGCTATGGTAAAGCAAATTATCTCTGAAACATTGGTTTCAGACTCTATGCCAATAATAAAAAATAAAAACTACGCTCAACCTATGGAAAGGACATATCAATAAGCAAATTATAGAAAAATCATATTTTCCTCGTAGGGATATAAAGATCGTGAGAGAATCATCCGAGATCATGGAGCCGTGGCCAGGGAAATCAGAATATGTTCTGAGTAGGAAGGCGGCGGATATGATCGAGAGTGGGATGTCGTTATATATGTATATAAAGAAGCTGGGCTCTAGTGATGGAGTTGAGGATCAATTGGATATATATTCCATTTTTAGCTGTAATAATGATTGGCACGGCAGTTATTGAACATGAGGTGATTATGATTCTTTAATATAAAAATGAATATATATATGACTTTATCTTATGATCAATCAAACATAAGGTTGAAGGAAGCAAGTTAGGAAGATGCAATTTACGGGCTCTCTCATGCTAAGTAGGCCACCTCAAGGGTGGAATTGTCTTGGTTTGGACGTTCCTGCCGCTTGGGGCCAAGGGGTGGGTTGTCTTGGTCTAGACATTGCGCACTCTTGGGCTTAGATGGGTTGAGTAGTTTACAGGCACCCTTTTCAAGGCTTTCCTATCAAACCGAACTATGATTGGTTGTTAGGATGGATTCAAGGAGTTCAATCATAAGAGGGATGGACACGACAGCATAGATAGAAAAAGTAGATACAAGTGTATCCACTAAGTAGGCCACCCCAAGGGTGGAATTGTCTTGGTTTGGACATTCTTGCCGCTTGAGGCCAAGGGGTGAGTTGTCTTGGTTTGGATGTTGCACGCCTTTGGGCTTAGATGGATGGCTTCAGGTGGACTTATCATGTTTCTCATCCAAGTCCTATTATGATTAAAATTTCTACTATGCGTTATGGATATTAGTAGTTTAGATAGTCTTGAAATAGTTGTGTGTTTTTGTATAGCTTAAATATAGAAGGCATTTGTTATGTTCTAATCATATGAATTATATTTCCAATATTATCTAACATGATTACAAGATCTAAGCCAAGATTTATCTTGCTTGAAGCATTTAAGTGGTAGAGTATAACCCTAACTACATTAAGCTTGTGATTCTAGGGCAAGATTTCAGGCAATCCCAAAAGGGGACATTACAATTGGTATAAGAGCCTTAATCCTGCTAGCCTGTAGACAAACTACCTTACGTGTACTCATGTGGATACTTTGTGACTTACGTATATTCATGTGACTTACGTGTATTCATGCGTATACTTTGCGACTTGCATGTATCCATCAGTATACTTTGTGACTTACATATATTCAAGTATATACCTTGCGACTTACATGTATTCATGAGTATACTCTGCAACTTACATGTATCCATGAGTATACTTTGTGACATATGTGTATTCAAGTTTATACTTTGCGACTTACGTGTATTCATGTGTATACTTTGTATTCATGCGTATACTTCATGACTTACATGTATTTAAGTGCATGCTTCAGTATTCACATGTATGCTTCCTACTTCATGTCTCATGTATTATGTGTATCCACGTGTATGCTTCATGCTTCCTCTGTATACTTCATGTATTACGTGTATTCGCATGTATGCTTCATGCTTCCTGTGTATACTTCATGTATTATGTGTATTCATGTGATACTTCATGCCTCGGGTCTTACGTGCATGCTTCATGTGTATACTTCATGTACTACGTGTATTCACGTGTATGTGTCATGCTTTGTATTCACGTGTATTTATATGTATACTTCGTGTATTGCATATATCTATGTGTTTGCTTCATGCCGGATGCGTCTTCAATAAGATTACTCCATATGATTACTTTATGAAAATGTTAAAAAATTTGTCTGTCAAAATGCTTCATGAGTTGAGAAGCACCAACAAATTTTCTTATTTAAAATTGAATTATTATTAGTATCCAAATGCAATAACGAAGAGTTGTGAAAGTTGTGACTCCCTCGAACTTGGAGAGCACTTCATTTGAGGAAGACATCCGCAACATCATTGAAGAATTCAATTGAGAATAGAACCTTAAGCAATTTTACAAATGAATTAATTTAGGTCCTCATGAGTAGTAATGATGCGAGGAATGTGTGAATCCTAATTCGAAAGATTATGACTCTTCAAACGAAAGGTTGCAACCTTTCAAAGGAAAAAAGTTGTGGCCCTTCAAAAGTTAAAAGGCTATAACTCTTTTATAAGGAAGGATGATGACTCCTTCAAGAAATAAATGTTAAGGAATAAATCTATCCAATGCATTCACCCCACTACCAACATATGCCAAAGAAGGGTAACAAAACCCAAAAATAAAGATGAAATCAAGTATTAAAACCTAAGTACAAAACATGAATTGTCACTATGTCAAGCTAATAGTCAAAATCATAAATGGTGTTAAGATACAACTTTCAAACAAAAAAATGGGATTCAGTAAATGTATTCCTAACAACATTATGTATCTAAGATAAAATTGAGATACAACAAAATTATTACAAAAGCCTATGCTAAGTTACCTTATGGGTGCATAACCCACAAATCCCTGGATCATTCTCACCTTTCAAACTTCAGGATAAATTGATATTGTTTAAAAGAATTAAGTGAAATAGAACAATACTTTCCCAGGATATGAAAATAAATTTAGTACCAAACACGGGTATATGTCAAAAGGGGACTAGAAATTGGACAAAAATTGGATAGTAATGTAAAACTATAAATTTAAGCCCTATTGCTTCCTCGAAATGCTAAACTATTGTACATCTATTGATTAATCATAAATTTGTACCTAAGTATTAATTACTTAAGGGAATGATAGATGTTTGACTAAAACACTATAAGCTCCTCATTAGAAACAAACTTGCCTCAAACTTTGTTTGAATGTTTACACAAAATGAGACATACTTTATCTAAGGAAAGTTATCATTTAAACATATAGGCACAAAGGAGTGGGATCTTGATATTCACAACATTCCCGCAATCCATCATGATTTTATATCTCAACAAAGGGTTATGAAGAGTTTGTATCAATGCCTAGTATCCTTGCGGTGATGAAATGAGAGAAAATTTGTCTTAAGTAACAAATCTTGCCAATTTCCAAAATCTTGGTTTTGTTGTTGAGAGATATTGGGAAATAACAAAGGATGGTATTAACCTTATCGGTAGTAAGTCAAAGCAAAGAATACTAACAGTTACTCTCCAAGGACATAGCATCAAACATAACCAAAACAAACATCACTTGGTTTAGAATTTCCAATTCCTGTCAAAGTATCACAACTGAAGCTAATATCATCACAAAAAGGAGCAATACTTAGTTACAAATCTTAGTCTGTGATTGCTTGAGGACAAGCAATCTTGGGCAGGGTGGACTGTCATGCCCCTGCAATTGTGATACTAAATCTTGGCCAACTAGTATAATGAAATTAATTAAATCAACTTAAATTTCTCATAGGTGGCTGACCTTACTCATGATGTTATATATAAACAGCGATTGAAATTAGTTTATACAAACAGCCATACTATGGGCCGACTTGAATGTAATATATGAACCCACTTTACCTTGCCAGAAACAGCAATCAAGCTTATATTGAATGATGGCAGCAATTAAATATATAAGACAGCAATTAAGATTTAAAGTGCAATAGCAATAGTAAAAGGCAGCGCTCAACCTGTGGAGGGACGTGTCCCTTATCAATGGAGAGCTACAGTGGAAAAGTCATGTCTTTTCCCCCTGTCATGCCCCCGCGTGAAAAATAGGGAAGAAAGCATGGATTAAATATATGCAGCGATTATAAGAACAGTGATCCAAGACAAGGGGCAGTGCTTGAAGTAGCCTGGTCAAGATATTGTTAAAGGTGATGATTCTACATGAGACAAAGACATATATTTATTCATGATAATCATCCAAGTAGGTGTGTGTCAAGAACTGCAATTATCATCATATTAGGAGCAACGATTATACATGAAGCAAGGAGCAGCGATTAGTTAAAGGCAGCGATCTCCCTCAAAAGATAATATTAAGGGGATAATATTAATAAATATTAATTATCCCTTAAACGAATGGACATACCTCTTGGACGAATGCATACCATGAAAGGGGGTGTCTCTCAGCCTTTCGTGGGTATAAGAAGAAGTGAATACAATAGCAATCAGCATCATCGAAGGAAAAATAAAAAGATTAAATTGTCATCCATTAGCAGATCGAGCAATCTGCAAATCTAAGATATCAGTCAGGTTTAATATAGGGAATTGCAGGCATACAATCTGGTATGGACTATAGAGATATTAAACAGTAATTAATTTATAAATAAGTTTGATTTCTCTCATATGCATATTTCATAGTACTGCTGTAATGGATCAATAGTTAGATTATAATATATATATTTATGTATGTCTTTATCCTATGATCAATCAAATGTAAGGTTGAAGGAAGCAAGTTAGGAGGATGCTATTTACGGGCCTCCCATGCTAAGTAGGCCACTCTGAGGGTGGAATTGTCTTAGTCTGGACGTTCCTACCGCTTGGGGCCAAGGGGTGGGTTGTCTTAGTTGGACACTTGTGCTCTTGGGCTTAGGTGGGTTGAGTAGTTTACAAGCACCCCTTCCAAGGCTTTCCTATCAAGCCAAACTATGACTGGTTGTTAGGATAGATTCAAGGAGTCTCAATCATAAGAGGGGCAGATAAGGCAGCATAGATAGGGAAAGCAAATACAAGTTTATCCGCCAAGCACGCCACCCAAGGGTGAAATTGTCTTAGTTTGGACATTCCTGTTGCTTGGGCCAAGGGGTGGGTTGTCTGCGACACTCGTGCTCTTGGGCTTGGTATGGATAGCTTCGAGCGGACTTATCATGTTCCTCATCCAAATCGTATTATGATTAAGACTTCCACTATGCATTATGAGTAATGTGTAGATAGTTTTGAAATAGTTTAAATAGATAAGTCTTTAATGTTGATCATATTAATTATATTTCCAATATTATCTAGCATGATTGCAGGACCTAAACCAAGATTTATCTTGCTTGAAGCATTTAATTGGTGAGTTAAAAACCCTAACTACATTATATTTGTCATTCTAGGGCAGGATTTAGGGTTATCCAAAAAGGGGACATTACACCCCCCCCCCCTCATGGGATATAAAAAGAGATCCATGTAAAAAAGAGAATCATGGAATCATGGAGGGAACAATAAATAAGAAACCTGGAAATATATTTCTAAGTAAAACAGCAGATATAATCAGAAAATGGAATGTCGTTATATATATATATATATTTACGATTATGTAATAATGATGCTTGCAGCAATTACTGAGCCTTATAAGTAATTATGATTCTTTAATATAAAAATGAATAGATTATATATATATTTATGTATGTCTTTATCTTATGATCAATCAAACGTAAGGTTGAAGGAAGCAAGTTAGGGAGATGCAGTTTATGGGCTTTCCCATGCTATGTAGGCCACCTCAAGGGTGGAATTGTCTTGGTTTGGACGTTCCTGCCGCTTGGGGCCAAGGGGTGGGTTGTCTTGGTCTGGATGCTAAATGCTCTTGGGCTTAGATGGGTTGGGTAGTTTACAGGCACCCTTTTCAAGGCTTTCCTATCAAACCGAACTATGATTGGTTGTTAGGATGGATTCAAGAAGTTCAATCATAAGAGGGATGAACAAGACAGCATGGATAGTAAAAGCAAATACAAGTGTATCCACTAAGTAGGCCACCCCAAGGGTGGAATTGTCTTGGTTTGGACGTTTCTGCCGCTTGGGGCCAAGGGGTGAGTTGTCTTGGTTTGGACGTGCACACCTTTGGGCTTAGATGGATAGCTTCAGGCGGACTTACCATGTTTCTCATCCAAGTCCTATTATGATTAAAACTTCCAATATGCGTTATGGATATTGGTAGTTTAGATAGTCTTGAAATAAAGTGTGTTTTTGTATAGCTTAAATAGATAAGGCATTTCTTATGTTCTGATCATATGAATTATATTTCCAATATTATCTAAGTTCTAACATGATTGCAGGATCTAAACCAAGATTTATCTTGCTTGAAGCATTTAAGTGGTAGAGTATAACCCTAACTACATCAAGCTTGTGATTCTAGGGCAAGATTTAGGGCAATCCCAAAAGGGGACACTACAACGAGGTTTGACCAAGGCAAGCCCCTAAATGGCACAACCTTTCTTCTCTCTTTAAATGTGCAAGTTTCAGGTTTGAAGAAGATTGAAGGAAGATTGAAGATCAATTATTTGTTGTTGCAATTGAAACCCTACACCTTGACAACTCATGGAAACTCAGTTACAGAACTATCCAACAGTGATCCAAAAGTGCGACAGGCAAGAAACGGAAGCTCTGATCCAATAGTAGAGGACTGCGAAAACAAATCTGAATTTTCCCTACAAAGACAGTGGGGCCTGGGGCACCTATGTCTTGCATTTTCTGCTCCAAGTTTATATCATAGGTGCACAGTGTCATGCTCAGTCTATTTTTGTAGTCTGTTTCTGCCTGTGATTTCTCAGATCTATTGTATTTGCATCAGAACAATCATTTGCATCATTAGGTCAATTGAATCATTGCATTTCATCTTTAGGTCTATTTCAAATTTGGTTAAGGGCTCGTTGACTCACCTTTTAGGCTTTAAATCAATCATATACCTTGTCCAAATCCATCAAACCCCCATCACATCCATCACACGTCCACAACAACCACGATCCCAAATGAAATTAGGGAAAGGTTTCCAAACCCTAAAGTGAAAGCTCCAAGGTTTCCCTTTCCCTACGTTTTAGGAAATAAGTTATCATTTTCAAAAGGCTGCAATGAAGGGTGGTGACTCATTTATT